>JAPQWV010002068.1:0-65000 GCA_027422505.1 Craterostigma plantagineum | reverse complement strand
AGGCGAACACCATAAAGAGATCTAATCCAACCACGGGCATCAGCCCAGGGCATCAACCCAACTATACTAAAGCGTGAGGGCACCAGCCTAACCACGCTAACAGGGATATAAGGGCATCAACCATCCATGAGGGCATCAACCCAACCATGGTAATCCCCCGACGCATCAACGTCGTTTGTATACCGGAGACGTATCAACGCCGACGGCGCATCTACGCCGTCTCGGTGCCCCGGAAGCCGCCCCACACTTAACTTATAACTTGATTGCCCACCTCGGCAATTATTTTTCGCTATTTGCGACATAATCATGCACGCTCATAATCTTATTACCCCAAAGTGTTTCGTGCATGCTCGTGCATATGCATAATGCATTAATGCCATAATGCTTACCATAATCATGAAACCACATCTTACAATTTCACATAAGCACGTAAGCACCTCATCACGTAACCACATAACTTACGCACATACAAACGTGTTATGTGTTGTAGTTGGATTCCCATTTACCTGTCGTCCGTCGAATAAGTGCTACTGATCCAACGAATTTCCTACGCCACGACCTTTAGCATAAAATATTAAGGTTAGTATATTACTTAATTAAATTAATCACCTAAGTGTTCGAAATTCCTAAGTATTGGAATATTAAATATTGACTTGTATTTCATCAATTGACTACTTAAATGATTTGCTAGGTTAAGTCGACCCGTGAACTAATTTAGGCTCAAGACTCGTGATCTATACCTAGTTCGTGACATTTGGATAACTCGTGAACTAATTTCTAATTCGTGAAATGCCCAGTGTTACCTATCATTCGCAAGGTGAAATCACACACAATTCGCAAACTTGCCCTAGTTCACAAAATGCTCGGCACACTGAGTTCGCGAAAGGTTGTTCCTAGAGACTCTAATTCAAAAAAGGTCTTTACCATCTTACGGTTTGCCAATCAACGCAACTCGCGAAACCCTAGTTCAATTCGCGAACTTCCTTTAATTCGCGAACCTAGTCTTAGTTCGTGAAATAGCATCCTAAAGACCCGTGAAATTCTTATCTTCATAGTTCGCGGAATACCCAGTCTTACTCATGGTTCGCAATTTACTCCACATACGCACGAGTTCGTTAACTAGGGTTCGCGACCCATCAAGTTCGTAAAACTATCTCATGCTTCGCGAGGTCATTTCATTCTAGTTCGCGAATTGCTACTTTAATAATTATGGGATTCGCGACTTCACATGATCCCTAATTCGCCAATTGGCTCGGTTCACGAAGTTGCCGAGTTCGCCAACCATGAATTCGCCAAGTAGGGTTTCGCGGGCCTCTCTTAGTTCGTGAAGCTCTAGGTTCGTGATTTAGAGGGTTTGCTAAACTTGCTCGATTCGCCAAATACGTTGAGTTCGCCGAGTTTGTTTCGCGAAGTGGCCCGCCAAGTAATGATTCGCCAACTGAGTTCGCGAAGCTTTGCATGGATTTGCCAAACTCTCCATTGTCCCTCAATTCGCCAAGCTCTTGAATTCGCCAAATGGGACTCGCCAAGTTGAGCACGCGAAGTGTATGGGTTCGCGAATTAGGGTTCGTGACTCATTTAGTTCGCAAAGTCCTTCATGCCTCTACTTCGCGAACTCACGCATAAAGGTCCCTCAAAGTTCGCGATCCCCTTGCGACTTGGGTTCGCGAACCGAGTTCGTGAAGTATAAACTTTGCGAATTCATGCACGCGGAGCCTATTGAATTCGCGAAACTCGAGCTGCCTATGGTTTGCCAAATCCTAACTCCTCGTGCTCATTTCACGAACCCATTCTTATACACCTTTTAATTCGCAAAACACTAACTATAAAGATCAAAAGTTGCTTTTTCTCAAGAATACACATTGGAGGCGGATATGAACTCCTAAAACCCTAAAGTCAAGATTAATTTAAATCACAAGCTTTTGGCAGATTTTCGAGTGTGTTAACATCTTAAGCATGTTAAATTCAAAGCTCAGACCTGAGAATACCGAATCAAAGTGAGAGAATCTACCTTCGAGAATTTAAAACTTGCACAAACTTCGCAATTGATGATCTCGTGCTCAAAATCCCTAGGGTATTCTTTTACTTGACTAAGAATGAAAATAAAATATAGAATCGGGGTAAGAAACTTATACCTATTCCCACTTTGCGAGAGTTCCTTTCGAATTCTTCTTCTTCTTTCACTTAAAGTTTCGTTGGTTTCTTTCTCAAATGAGTTATGGAGATTAAAGACTTTGGGTAGATATTTTTATGATGAGGGGACATGTAGACGTGAGTTCTCCTTATTTTGAGGAATTTTTTTTTGTTTCCAAGTTTGACTTAAATACTTTTGGGCCTAAGTTTTCGTCAAGCCCAACTCTAGCCCAATTATCATCACTGTCCAATTTCTATTTCCACTAATACTATTACCTCAACTTCCTTTATTCCATATTTTCGAAAATTCCCCATTAGGTTAGATGTCACCATAAACACATAATTAAATGCACCAAGTCCGTAAAATTACTTAAGCACATAATTCATATAATCACATAGGCATGAAATGTGCACGCAAATTTATTGGCCCTATTAGCTTACGAGGACCCGGGTGCTACATGTGACCCCACTGTTCTGCGATGTGCTCCTATCATCTTGCCTTTTCGTATAAAATGTGTACCCGTTAATGTCGTAACCTTCAAATGTCACAACAGTCCATTCAGGTCCACATGCAAGCCATTTTATCATATCACCACTATTTGATCTGGTATCTGCATACCGTGCCCTCGTTCTGAACCAGCCTAAAAATAGTCTGTTATGCTGATTTATGCACCATAGCTCCGATTTTTAAGGATTTTCGCGCCGTAAGCTAGCCATGTGATCCTCCATAAACGGGTGTACTTCAGGAATATGACGCAAGACGAAGAAATGTGCTCTTTCCCATATTTCTCTCGATACTGTCTTGTACTGTAGTTTCGTCAATGGTTTTCCTCCTAGTCGTCCATCGTGCCGAGACGTAGGTATCCCAACCGCTTTAACATTTGCCAAGTACGTAGAGCAAAACT
This sequence comes from Craterostigma plantagineum, assembly GCA_027422505.1. Lineage (NCBI taxonomy): Eukaryota > Viridiplantae > Streptophyta > Magnoliopsida > Lamiales > Linderniaceae > Craterostigma > Craterostigma plantagineum. Next base: position 61,962 of record JAPQWV010002068.1, on the reverse strand, counting down.
CAACGCATCCATCTGTAGTGTATCCTTCAACTATGCTACCTTCTGGACGATATCGATTTCTAACGTATCCCTTAAGGATCTTCATATATCGTTCAAATGGATACATATATCTCATGTAAACAGGGCCACATATCTTGATTTTTCGAACTAGATGTACGACTAGATGTACAGTTTGGAACAACTCAGGATAGCGAACTCTCATCTCATCCTCACGTTCCCAAGTGGCTTCATCTGTTGTCTGATTACGCCACAACACTTTCACTAAAGGGATTTCTTTGTTCCTAAGTCGTTTGGTTTCATACATTGATATTTCTACAGGTTCCTCCTCATAACTTAGGTCTGATTTCAGCTGTTGGTGTAGAAACTCGTTTCTCAACACGTGATTCGGATCGGAGATATCCTTTCGTAGTGTCGAGGTGTGGAAGACATCTTGTACTTGTGACAAAGATGCTGGCAATTCCAGTTGGTACGCTACCTTGCCCACTCTTTTAATTATCCTGAAAGGACCAATGTACGTTGGGCTCAGTTTGCCCTTCTTCCCGAACCTCTTAACGCCCTTCATCGGATATACTTTTGCGAAGACCCAATCATCAACTTCGAATTCCAATGGTCTGCGTCTCTGATCTGCATAACTCTGTTGTCTGCTTTGAGCTGTTTGCATCCTTTCTCGTATCGTCGCGATCATTCCTGTCATTTCTCGCACCATATCCGGGCCTAATATGGCCCGTTCGCCAATCTCATCCCAATGTACTGGAGATCTGCATTTTAGCCCATATAGAGCTTCGTATGGTGCCATTCCAATTGTACCGTGATGGCTATTTTTGTACGAGAATTCAACGAGTGAAAGATACTTACTCCAACTTCCTTTGAAGTCGAGTACACAAGCTCGTAGCATATCTTCCAATGTCTGGATCGTCCGCTCGGATTGACCGTCCGTTTGTGGATGGTATGCGATACTAAAGGAAAGTTTCGTCCCCGTCGCCTTTTGTAAACTCGTCCAAAACTTCGACAAGAATCTTGAGTCGTGATCCGAAACTATCGACAATGGAATTCCATGGAGTCGTACTATTTCCTGGATATAAAGCTCCACGTATCGCTCCATGGAAATTGTCGTGCTTATCGGTAGAAAGTGAGCAGACTTGGTAAGTCGGTCGACGATCACCCAAATCGCGTCGTGCCCTTTCACATTCTTCGGCAATCCGACAACGAAGTCCACAGTGATATTGTCCCACTTCCATTCCGGTATAGGTAATGGCTGCAGAGTTTCTGCCGGTCGTTGATATTCCGCCTTTATTTGATGACATGTCATACACTGACTCACGAATACTGCTATATCCTTCTTTATTCCTGGCCACCAGTAGTTTAGCCGTAAGTCTCTGTACATTTTCGTGGCACCTGGGTGTACTGAATACATCGTAGCATGCGCTTCCGCCATTATGGCTCGTCGAAGCTCCCCATCATCGGGTACGTATAGTTGGTTCTTGAGTACAAGCTCTCGTTGTCTCGAAACGTGAAGTCCGTCACTGACTGATATGTTCGTGCTTCTCTAGTTTTTGTATAGAATCGTCCTTTTCTTGTGCCTTTCTGATCCGCTCCAGTAGCGTAGGCTGAAGTGTCAATGCTGCCAATCTAGTCTCGACTTCGCCCAGTTGTACAATCTCCACCTCCAGTGACTGTAATTCCGTGCTTATTGCTTTTCGACTTAGTGCATCCGCTACCACGTTCGCTTTGCCTGGGTGGTAGTTGATTACGCAATCATAATCCTTCACCTGTTCCAGCCACCGCCTCTGTCTCATGTTCAATTCTTTCTGCGTTATGAAATATTTAAGACTCTTGTGGTCCGTGTATATCTCACATCGATCTCCGTAGAGATAATGTCTCCAAATCTTCAGGGCAAAGACCACTGCAGCCAACTCTAGACCATGCGTCGGGTCGTTCTTCTCGTATTCTTTAAGCTGACGAGAGGCATAAGCCACTACGTTGCCGTTCTGCATTAACACGCATCCTAATCCACTCTTCGAAGCGTCACTGTAAACTGAGAATCCTCCGGTTCCTGCAGGTATTGTGAGCACTGGGGCTGTCGTAAGCCGTCTTTTTAGTTCTTGGAAACTCTGTTCGAATTCCTCACTCTAATTAAACGGAGTATTCTTCCTCGTCAATTTCGTCAATGTAGAGGCAATTTTCAAAAAGTCCTTAATGAACTTCCGTTGCTGGGGTCCACTGATATTCCCGCTCCTGAAACAATATGCCCCAAAAATGCTACTTGTTCTAGCCAAAATTTGCAGTTTTTGAACTTGGCGTACAACTGCTTTTCCCGTAATATCTCGAGCACTATCCTCAGGTGCTCCTCGTGTTCCTCTTTCGTCTTTGAATAGATGAGGATGCCGTCTATGAACACTATGACGAACTTGTCTAGGAACGGCTGAAATACCCGGTTCATCAGATCCATAAACGCCGCTGGTGCATTGGTCAGCCCGAAAGGCATGACTAGGAATTCAAAATATCTGTATCTTGTGCTGAAGGCCGTCTTAGGAATATCGTCTTTGCGAATCTTCAACTGATGATACCCCGACCGCAAATTGATTTTAGAAAACACCGTGGCACCTTGTAATTGATCGAACAGATCGTCAATTCTGTTGGGTTACCTGGTGTCTCCCGGAGACGCCACGTCCCCGGGTACGTTGCGGAACAAAAATTTTCCGGGTTCCCTTATTGCCCTCGTTGCTCAGATCAGAATAGTAACACATAGACATGTAATAGGTCGGGTCAAACCCGTAGAGAATTACCAGTTGAAGCGAGTGGCAGCTCCTCGTCCTTTTCTTCAAGACTTCGTCGATGGTGGTGGATGGCACTAGATCGTCACGCCGACCTCGCAGTGTACCACGGAATCAGTTCTCTAAAGATGGCTAGAGAGAACCGAGCCGTCGGTGTGTGTTTTGTGCCTTTGTTATGGACGAAATTTTCACTCCAAATTATGAAATAGGGTTGCCCTATTATACTATGATATATTTGGAAATCCCTAGGATATCTCAAAGATATGGTTTTCGATTTTGCTCCTTAAGTGGAGAGATTTTGCCATATCTTTCTCTCCCTTATTTAATTCAAAATTCATATAAGGATACTTACCATAATTAGACAACTAACTTAAATACTAAGTCAAACTAAGTATATGTAAATATGGTATAGAATTCAAAACTTAATCCAAGATTAATTTCAAAATTTTCACCTTAAAATAAATAATATTCCAAATACATTATTTCTATATTTATATTTAATTTTCGAAATTAATTCCCAAGGCATAATTCGAAAATTAGCTTAGGGTCCAATTCCAATTTTACCCTCAAGCCTTTTAAGCACTTGGCCAAGGCCAAGTCTCAAAGTTAGTTTCATACGAAGTCCGACTTCGGTCCATTAAACGGCCGGAGGCCCACTAAGGTGCTGCCCAACGGCCCAAGGCCCGTTAAGGACCAAAATACTTTCTCTCCTTATCCGTACACCTTGATCCTTTTTAAGCCCGACTCTCTAGGTTCGACTCAATCGGCAAGGGAGGAATCCAAGAGTCCGGCAGTTACCTAGCCAATCCCACAGTACCGGACCGTAACCCGATTCGAGTGCGAATTTCGACCCAGTCTTTATTCGAGAACCTTACTATAGATTATAGTACTACGTATAAACCCTTCAGCTGTGTCCCAATCGAGTGAGAGCCATGGTCTATGTCAAACTCACTATAGTCAATTCTATGATAAAACGGGGACGAGGCAAATTACCAAACTACCCTCCATGTCTAACATGAGTTAGTTCAATACCTTGGCCAAGGATTTCTTAATTTCCCATCGCCGTCCTCATAGGACACTTATCTCGATTACTTGCGAGACTGTGAATCCGCACTCGGCGGTCTAAGCCCGGCAATCACAAATCATCATCAAGACCGCATTGGCCCGTTGACCCATGCAACAGCAAATCGGGTCGAGGGAAACCAGTGACAGTCGAGACTTCGAAGTCAACTCCGCCAAAGCCCCTCAGCCGAACTTAAAAAACAATTCCTTGAAAAATTTTCCCTGCATCTCGTGCCGCGAACATTGGGAGAGATTCAAGCGGTTGTGCGCAAGCTGTCCATCTCATCAAATTTCCGATTCAGCACTTATCCAATATTTCTACGAAGGATTGCTACCCATGGAGAGAAACATGATTGACGCAGCAAGTGGAGGAGCGCTTGTCGATAAAACGGCGGACGAAGCACGTCGGCTGATCTCAAGCATGGCTACAAATGCGCAACAATTTGGAACACGTCAAGACGTAGGCCAACAAAGGATGAGCGAGGTAAGTACCACTTCGTTTGAGCACAAATTAGATTCACTAACGTCTCTAGTGGTAAAATTTGTGATTTAAAGGCTTGTGGTATATGTCCATTTGCTGGACATGCAACAGCAAATTGTCCTTCACTTCAGTTTGAGCCTAGCGAGCAAGCCAATACAATTGGAGGGTACACAAGACCATCTCAAAAATGCTATGAGATATACTCGAGTCAATACAATCCCGAATGGCGTGTGTTAGGAATATGCCCTCGAATGCTATACGAGGATTAGATTGTATAGGGCATTAGCTTATTTATCATTCGACCTTTTATGTAATAAGATATTTTTTGTGTGTTTATTGAAAGGCGTTGTTCGTTTATTGGATATAAGAGTACTTTACTAAGCATTCGGTAAAGTAATAAATGAACAAATCCAAATGTGTCGAGTTGAGTCACTGTTCTCGATGAGTACGAGAGAGGAAGGCACCAGTGGACTCTTAACCTCGAGCATTAAAAGTTCGTAAGCCTTAGGCTCCAGTTGGGTGCTAGATAACCGATTACGACTTATTTGTCGATGACCTATCGAGTGCCGATACCCCCTTGGAAGCGGAGGTCATGACTTGTGATGCGAGTCGAATCAAGGGATTGAATCGTTTCATGGACACTGACTCACGGGTTGTACGGTCGAACATGGCTTATTACTCAAGGAGTGTCAATGACCGACGACAACACTATAGTAGTCTACGTGATCCTTAGACCGAAAGGGGCTTTGGCAGAGTTGACTTCGAAGTCTCGACTGTCACTGGTTTCCCTCGACCCGATTTGCTGTTGCATGGGTCAGCGGGCCAGATGCGGTCTTGATGATGATTTGTGATTGCCGGGCTTAGACCGCCGAGTACGGATTCACAGTCTCGCAAGTAATCGAGATAAGTGTCCTATGAGGACGGCGACGGGAAATTACGAAATCCTTGGTCAAGGTATTGAACTAACTCATGTTAGACATGGAGGGTAGTTTGGTAATTTGCCTCATCCCCGTTTTATCATAGAATTGAGTATAGTAAGTTTGACATAGACCATGGCTCTCACTCGATTGGGACACAACTGAAGGGTTTATACGTAGTACTATAATCTATAGTAAGGTTCTCGAATAAAGACTGGGTCGAAATTCGCACTCGAATCGGGTTACGGTCCGGTACTGCGGGATTGGCTAGGTAACTGCCGGACTCTTGGATTCCTCCCTTGCCGATTGAGTCGAACCTAGAGAGTCGGGCTTAAAAAGGATCAAGGTGTACGGATAAGGAGAGAAAGTATTTTGGTCCTTAACGGGCCTTGGGCCGTTGGGCCGCGCCTTAGTGGGCCTCGGGCCGTTTAATGGACCGAAGTCGGACTTCGTATGAAACTAACTTTGAGACTTGGGCTTGGCCAAGTGCTTAAAAGGCTTAAGGGTAAAATTGAAATTGGACCATAAGCTAATTTTCGAATTATGCCTTGGGAATTAATTTCGAAAATTAAATATAAATATAGAAATAATATATTCGGAATATTATTTATTTTAAGGTGAAAATTTCGAAACTAATCTTGGATTAAGTTTCGAATATTATACCATATTTACATATACTTAGTTTGACTTAGTATTTAAGTTAGTTGTCTAATTATGGTAAGTATCCTTATATGAATTTTGAATTAAATAAGGGAGATAAAGATATGGCAAAATCTCTCCACTTAAGGAGCAAAATCGGAAACCATATCTTTGACTAGGGATTTCCAAATATATCATAGTATAAATAGGGCAGCCCTATTTCATAAGTGGAGTGAAATTTTCGTCCATAACAAAGGCACAAAACACACACCGAAAAAAAAACACTTTTCTCCCACGCGACGGCTCGGTTCTCTCTAGCCATCTTTAGAGAACTGATTCCGTGGTACACTGCGAGGTCGGTGTGACGATCTAGTGCCATCCACCACCATCGACAAAGTCTTGAAGAAAAGGACGAGGAGCTGCCACTCGCTTCAACTGGTAATTCTCTACGGGTTTGACCCGCCCTAATGTCTATGTGTTACTATTCTGATCCAAGCAACGAGGGCAACAAGGGAACCCGGAAAATTTTTGTTCCGCACCGTACCCGGGGACGTCGCGTCTCCGGGAGACACCGGGAAACCCAACAGTGGTATCAGAGCGGGCGCTCGTGATCAGAATCATAACGTGTTTAAATTGAAACGAGGCGCGTGGGAGACGATCAAAAAGCCGACACGGTTCGACAGTCGTTGGGCTGCCAACTCGTGCGGTACAGACCGATGATGAACCACGAACCGGACAAGGACCCGCGCGACGGCGGGACCCGGGCAGCCGCGCGTTGCGCGCGGGCTGCGTGCGCCGTAACGGCGGTACAGCCGCGGCATCGGGCTGCTTTGAGCAGGCCCGATCAGCCTCGAACCTTGGGTCCGACGCCAGCCATGGTGGCTTAGGCGCCATCCCTAGGCAGCGCCGCCGCAAGGTGCGGCGGCCCGGCTGAGATTGTCCACGGCTTTGGCCGCGGACTACGATGGCGCGCATGGTGCGCGCTGCGCAAGACAGCCGCAGCGATTTCGGCTCAGCCGGAACGCTGCGGCGGCGATCTCTCCCGACGAGGCAGTGACTCGCCACGAAGGGGCTGAGGCGACGAGGGAGTCGCGACAGTATTATGCTGCGAACTGAACACGCGCGCGTTGCACGGCGTGGCGTCGCCGGCGGTGGCGGCACCGGCTCCAGTCGGGACTCCACGCTGGCGGCCTTCTCCGCCATGGCTCCCCGGCATGTTTTGACGGCTGAGCGATTTGAGTCGCGGCAGCTATGTTAGGGCTTCATGCTCAAAGCCTTAACGGGCCTTTTAATGGGCTTGGCCCGTTTAAGGCCCAATTTTCATTTCTTTTTAAAATCATGTAATTGTCAACGTGCTCGTTATGAATGTGATTTAAGGCGCACTTGCGGGTTTAGGAATTTGGTTTCCGGGTCATTTGTTAAGGGTTACGTCCCCCCGGGTTGTATTTGTTTCATTCGGGTTGTTCGGGACTTATGATCCCCCCGTGTTGTAATTTACCGTTTTATTAGATTAGACTTAAATACGAAGACGAGGTCCCATTTGATGGAAGGAAACCCCCCGGCGGTGACAAGGTGGTGGACGTTCGGTGACTTTGAGGCCGTTCGAGTGACGAAGGACGTTTGACGACTTCATGACCCGTGCGACGACCCGAGGTCTTTTGAAGACGCATGTAATAGGAATAGGCTAGAAATAACCCGCTAGTGTTGTCTTGTAGTTTATTTTCCTAGGGTCAATTTACTACCTACGTGCGTGTTGGTTTTTGAAATGATATGCATGTTTTATGTGCTCTTATGTGAGATGGTTTATTCTCCCGTTTGATAAAAACTAAGTGGGTAAAGGAATTGGATTCCTGTCTTCTATCATGCTTGAGATGTCTAGTATTGGGGAGTTTTGCGATTTGTTCCGAGTAAGTTGGCGTCGTATATCCCGCCCCAGTGTTAGCGTCTCGGGTGCGTCTTGGACGCCGCTCGTCATACCAGTCCGCCCCCCACGAAGCGTATGGCAGCAAGGGGCGGTACATTCTGTGCGATTTGAGCATAAGTTGATAGGTCACACTTAGGCAGTTAAACCCAATAAGCAGGGTTAGCCGTGAGGGTCAATGACTGAGACTAAGATAGTTGAAACTCTTATTGGATAAGTTCGCGTTCGACGTGACTTCGATAAGATTAGATGAGCCAAATATTTCGTTAAAGGCTGAGGCGAGTCTAGTCGAGTCGTGGACATCAACTCCACTATGAAACTTTCAACGAGGTTTCCGAAACTCTTCTCGGGAGGATAGTTTTTCGAGAAAAATAGTGGGAGTCAAGCGAAACGAAAAGTCCTTGTTTGCGCTTGATGAATGATAAGATAAACCTAATTAGATCTTTATTTTCTGCATCTTTACGTTTCTTTCTATTTACTGCGATGACGAACATAATTACTATGCTGCTTGAGAGAAACTGTTTGGTGGGACCAAACTATGTGGACTGGCTCCGTAACCTGAGGATAGTCCTAGGTATGGAGTCGCTGACTTATGTCATCGATTCCCCCGTAACGCAAGTCCCAGGGACTGATGCGAGTGACGAAGATCGGGCTGCGTACGCCAAATGGCAGATAAAAGAGCCAAAGGTCAAGGGCTATATACTTCTTTCCATGAGCAATGAGTTGCAGCGCACTCACTCGGAAATGGAAGTGGGCTCCATTTTGCTTCATTTGAAGGAGCTTTTTGGCGAACATTCCAGGAGTGCTCGCTATTCCCTGACGGAGCAACTATTTCATTGCAAAATGGCTGAGAGTAGTGACGTCGGAGCGCATGTGCTCAAGATGATCGATTGGATCGAAAGACTCGAGGCACTGGACTTTATCATGGATAACGAACTTCGGAACGATCTTATACTTCAGTCGCTCCCACCTTCCTTCAATTCGTTCATCGTGAACTTTAATCTGAACAAGGCCGAGATGACATTGACTGGGTTAATAAACCAGTTGTCGGTAGCGCAGACTCAGATGAAGAAGGTGAAAGGAAAGGAAGTTGTTCTTGTCGAGAATGCTAAGACTCGAGGGTCGAGTACAAAGAAAAAGTCGGACAAGCCCACTAAGCCTAAAGGACGAATTTCGAAAGGCAAGGCCAAGAAGAACGTGTTCAAAGGCGCCAAGCCGACGGACAAGTGCCTTCACTGCAATGAGCTTGGCCATTGGAAGTGCGATTGCCCGAAGCTAGCCGCCTCAAGTAAAGAACTTTACGTTTTGGAAACAAATTGTTCTATGACAGTATATTCCGCTTCATGGATCTTAGACTCGGGAGCTAGTGCTCACATCTGTGTTTCGAACCAGGGTCTGGAACGAAGTAGGAAGCTGGTGGATCGAGAGATCATGATCAACATAGGAAGCGGACATAGTATACCAGCAACCCACATTGGATCAAGAACTCTCGTTTTATCTACTAGACATAGTTTACTGCTTTCCGATTGTTTGGTTTTAACCAAGGGGCTTAAGAATATTGTTTCTATTTCCGTTTTGAGCGGAAACGGTTATGAGTTCCGTTTTAGTAATAATATATGCAATATTTATTTTGGAAATAATTGCGTCAGAAGTGCAAGTTTACTGAATGGGTTGTATTAACTAAATATCGAAGATAAAATAAAAACTGTGAATACAGTCACCAACAAATGAAAATTGGAGTCGAACTCAAGACTGCTGTGGCATCTTCGACTCGGTCACGCTGGAGGACAAAAGATTCTTGAGTTGGAGAAAACCGGCGTTATAAAGCCGCTTGGGTCAATTTTCCGTAACCGTCGCCCATGATGCACGGCTTCTTCTAACTGTTGGCGACGGTTGCTAAGCCAAACAACTGTCGCCCATAGTGAAAAAATAAATTTTTCACAAAAATAAAAATGATAGGCGACGGATGTTTGATTCGACAAACAACGGTTGCCCATGATGAAAAAAAAAGAATTTTTTTTAAACTTTAAAGAGTTGGGCGACGGGTTTTTAGTTCAAAATCATCGCCCAAACGCTACTAATATCATAGGCGACGGGTTTTACAGGAGAACCGTCGCCCATACTCTCTAAAACTGAAAAAATTACCATAATGCCACCACGTCTATTATGGGCGACGCATTTTACACAACCGTCGCCCATAGCGTTGTCGCCTATACATCATTTTCTACTAGTGCACACATTCACGTACTCAAGATCGCATCCGACTACAGTATACTCCATTGATTCCTCCAAGAATGGCGGGCTGAGATGACGCTCGCTAAGCAGGAGCATGAGGAGGTTCCGTTATGGGTGGATTCCGCGAGTTGCCATCCGAATTTTGGACACCAGAGGGGCTTGGAATAATTGCGAGTGCTGTTGGCAAACCTTTGTTCCCCTACGCTATGACTCTAAGTATAGCGCGCATCGAATACGGTAGGGTTTGCGTTATGAAGAAACTAGGCGACCCATACCTTGATGAGTTTACACTTTGATTACCCACGTCGGATGGAAATTTCTCGGGTGAGATATTGGTGCGTGTTGAATATGAATGGCGACCAAATCCGTGTAAGGTGTACGCCTCCTACAACATGGTGAATCTAATTGCCCTAAGCGTCCTACTCCACCGGCGTCGGCGAATCCGAGAGTGAGCCAGCCACCTAGACCCAAGTGGCGGGTGGTCGTGAAGAAGAACCATGGCCTCAACCGTGAGGCAGATCACACAAGGAATGTGGAGCCCAAATGTCCACGATCGCCGCCTCGGCTGAAATCACCAGTCCAACTTCGCCAATCGCTAATCGCTTTGAAATTTTGACATCGACCTTGGAGGATGACCACGTTGATAGTGGTGATGGGGCGCGGCCTGTCTTGGACGACAAGGGGTATGCGCCACAGACCGACGAGCATAACACTAGCAAGGGCCTGAGCACCCTTAAAACAGTGTCTTTATGATTATGACGGCTGTGTGGATCGAGGTCTGAAGGTAGACCACAGGTGGGTGGTAAGGGATTTGATTCAGTGATGGGACTTGAAAATCATTGGACTCTTGGAGACGAGGGGTTCGCCTCAAAACGCCGATCCATCGCTAATTCTATTAAGGCTTGGAGCTGGTTCTTTGACTACGAAGAAGGACTTGGAACACGTATTTGGCCTGGCTGGGACTCTAGATATGCGGCGATTACTGTCGAATCATTCTCTTCCCAGGCGATCCATTGCAAGATTGAATCTCTCGCGAACCGGGTGGCGCACCAACTTTGACCGACTTTGACGACCTGACGAATTGTTTTATTGCGGCTGACCTAACACCTGTACCACGAGTGGGGCCGTTGTTCACATGGCACAATCATCAGCATGGATCGGCTGGGAGGCAGTTAGAACGAATGGTGACCAACCCGACGTGGTTCTCAATGTTTGCTGATGTTCAATATAGGTGCGACATGCCTGCGACGTCGGACCACAATCCGTTGGTCCTTCAACCAGCGCAAAGGGAGAGACGACGAGGATCCTGGTTTCGCTTCGCTAATTTTCTTGTTAGGGGTGATCGCTTTCTTCCACTAGTGGAGCAAGCGTGGCATACACCTTCTTCATGTTACCCCATGTATTATGTACTACAACGATTGAAGATTCTCAAGCCACGCCTGAAATTACTTCTGCTAGCCAAGGGAGATCTCACGAGGAACGTCGATATGGCAAAGTCTTACCTTCACTTGGCCCAGGAGTTTACCACTATGTATCCTCGTGAGAAGCGCTTCCATGATTTTGAGCGGCTGTGCCGTAACATTTATGCGTATGCTGTGAAAATAGAACAATCACTACTATGTGTAGCGACCCTCACTTTCTAATACTAATTAATGGTGGATTTTCGCAACGTAAGTCGTGGAAGACCTGTCCACATAAAAACTTTTTCTAAAATAAAATATATTACACCTAACGTCATCTACATCGTCATGAATTTACATGGGCCGTAGCCCCAAAGTAACAAAACGCTCAAAACCCTAATGTCGCTCCACAGGTCGCATCCGTGTACAGCCCCGCCCTCAAAAGTCCGCGGAGCACCGCCGTCAGCCCGCCTCAGTCGCGACGCGTATCAGCGCCGGACTCAGTACCTACAACACGTAAAACCCTGAGCTATTGCTCAGTAGGTGAAATAATGTGTGATATGCGACGTGCAGTCAACCCTAACTCAACCCCGATGTCAACACTTTCATATTTCTTACGAAGGTGTTCCAACCTCACCATGCAATGCATGCTCGTCTTACCCTTAGACCTCGTCTCAACCTAGATCTCATCTCAATTACAGGTCTCACCTCAACCACTTGGTCCACAGGCATAGAACTAGGCACCTCGCGCAACCCCCCGGCTCTCTCCTGAGACGTCTACCTGCCCCGACGATGCCTACGCTGACAGCGTTCTCCCTGAGCTAACACTATCAGGTCATCTCCTCCGCTAAAAAGACCCTCTTAAGAGAGGTCTCGACAGTACAACTGTTAGGTGCGTTAGTACTATCCTCAAACTCTACCACGAGTCAACTGCCAATATCGGCACAATCTACCCCACTCACTGACACCGTAGGGTGCCACCGTGTTACCACGGTCAATTATCTCGCTATGCAAACGTGAAATGCAAATGACAATGTGAAGTGTAAAATATGCCCGGGGGGGGGGGGGGGTGGTGAATTAGGCTATAAAAAATTTGGCTTGTTCTTCTTTGAAAATACTTTTCTTCAAGAAGATATTGCAGAGTACGTTATTTCCCAGAAAGCAGTAAGAGTATCAACGTTATCTCCCTAACCCTGTTTCAAAAAAATTACGTTAATTCCAGAAATCGTTTCAATGATATTGCCTAGTTACTTGCATGCGTTCCGGGTTTGTCTCACAGAAAAGTAAATAACTGAAAGTAAAGTGAGACGAGGTTTTTATACAGGTTATATCCCCAATTGGGGTTTAATCCTGTCCTTGGGGTTGATCTCCCCAAGAGTTCCAATCAATCACTGAGTATTACCGGTTATGGTTACAAAATGATCGAATGTCACATAACCGAAGCACTATGGATACTAGACCTCGTTCTACGCTGTCGCATGCCAAGTTTTGTTCCCCGTCGTTTTCCCAGGAACCTATTCCCCGACTGGACACAGCTTGGTACCGAAGGGCCACCGAATCCACCAAATTTGTCCCTCCACGTGCGAAAAGCTCTACTCGTGCTTCCTTGTGCGCTCAACACGTCCGGAGACAACACACGTCCGTAGACAAGGGTTTGGATAGGGTGTTACTAACGCTCGCTCAAAAGGGTACTGTTTTCGCAAATCTAAACTCATCACAAACTACAGATTTCGCAAATCAAAGCTCAATCACTCAAAGGAATTCGTTTGCTTGTGTGTTCGTTTCATACCCTTCAACGTGAAGTGTTTATCTTCTATATAGACCACGAATAGCTTCTACACTTTGCAAGGAAAGTTAAGCGTAGAATACAAGAGAAAGCTCAATAATCACGTGCATTAACTCAAAGAATCATGCCAAGAATAAACCAATTAAGCACAACGGGTCATGCATGATCACTTATCATAAATACCACAGACTTATTTTCCTTTCGTGGTGATCTGTCAGGACCCGCTGTCCCGACTACCTATTCTATCGTTATCCTAGGTGCCTAGTGATGATTTGTTTGAAAGACATGCGGAAATGCGTACGAAATTTTTCCATTTATGTAATGGAACATTATTCTTTACATGTCAAAAGAATGCTTCCAATTCCTAACTACATGTAAAACTTAATTACACGGGAAGTGTCTACATGTGTAGAAAAAGAATTTCTATGCGCCCGGCCTCACAGGTCGTCATCCATGCACACACTCCCACCCCAAAAGCTGCTGGAAGCGTCAAAAGAGTTTCCTTGCCATCTAAAGCGATCACGTACCGTGGTCGCATGTACCTACAACGCATAACGTAAGGGGTGAGCGATATGCTCAGTAAGTAGAAATCATGCATGACGTGCACGTGAAAAGAAAACCCCGCAAAGGCAATCCACGCCAGTGCATCTTACGTCTTGTAGATCGAACTCAATCTCATATCTTTTATCTTAGGGCCCTTGCAGACTTTTACCCAGGAGTACACCGTAAAGAGCTCTATCCAACCACGGGCATCAGCCCAAAGTATGAGGGCATCAACCCAACCATACTAAAACGTGAGGGCATCAACCCAACCACGCTAACAGGGATATAAGGGCATCAACCCAACCATGAGGGCATCAACCCAACCATGATAATCCCCCGACGCATCAACGTCGTTCATATACTGGCGACGCATCAACGTCGCCTCGGTGCCCCGGAAGCCGCCACTTAACTTAACTAATAATATCCTCGCCCACCTCGGCATTTAATTTTCGCTATTTGCGACATAATCATGCACGCTCATCATTTCATTACCCCCAAATGTGTCGTGCATGCTCGTGCATATGCATAATGCATTAACGCCATAACGCTTACCGAAAGCATGCAACCGTATCATACAAGTTCACGTAAACACGTAAGCACCTCATCACGTAATCACATGAATTAAGCACATACACATATGCTATGCGTTGTAGTTGGATTTCTACTTACCTGGCGTCCGTGGATTTATCGCTACCTGACCCGGGTATTCTCCAAAGTCCAAACCTTAGGCATAGAATAGTATCGTTAGGGCACTATTTTAATTTATTAATTGCGTAGGACTTAAATAATTTCCCAAGTTATAAATATCTTGGAGAATCCTGGTTATCCCTGTGCATCTCGCGTGACTTGGGAAGTTTTTATGAGGTTCGTGAAGTTTATAGAATTTGTCCAGAAGCTATTTGCTAGCCGGTCTGGTGAATTTCTTAATATTTCATCCTTTAAACACAAAGAGGCTATAAAGTCGGTCTATAGATGATATTAATTGACTACGTAAAGTTTCGTTCCAAAATTCCATCAAACACGACGTCAGCCTATACCGAAAACTGTCCTCGAAAACACCGATAGGCAAATTATGATCGGGCGTTGAAAGAGCCTATGTTCATTGGTTTGCCAAGCTCTTAGTCTAGTTCGCGGAATTATTTACATTATTTCTTAATTCGCCAAACTTGATGGATTCGCGAAATGCTTCTCATATCGGATTCGCGAAATGCTTATCATATCGGATTCGCGGAATTCAATTCGCCAAGTTGGTTTGCCAAGCTCTTAGTCTAGTTCGCGGAATTATTTACATTATTTCTTAATTCGCCAAACTTGATGGATTCGCGAAATGCTTATCATATCGGATTCGCGGAATTCTCTACTCTATTCGTACAATTCGCATACTTAGAGTTCGCCACCTAAATGGTTCGCGAACTACTTCTCATTTCGCGACATGTATCTCGGCTACCTAGTTCGCAGACGTACATTTCACTCCTTATTCGCGAATCCACTCAACTTTTGCGAATCATATTTCGCGAACTACCGAGACATTAAATAGGTTCGCGACTTAGCATGGACTCGCCAAATGGACACGACCCGCGAAACTAAACTACTAGCCTAGTTTGCGAACTCTCTTCCGCCATCGAGTCGTCAAGTGGAGTTCGCCAACCTAATCTACCCGCAAAAGCATATGAGTTCGCAAAACTCGAGTTTGCCAACCTTGCATGATTCGCGAATCTCGTGGATTTGCAGAAGTTGCATGGTTTCGCCAATAAAGCCGAGTTCGCCAAACTCGTCCCATTAAGGGTTCGCGAATCTTGATTCGCCACCCAATTCGCAAAGTAGCTTGTGCTTTACCAACTCACGAAATGCCTATCTTACCGAGTTCGCGAATCTCAATAATTCGCAAGGCTCGGGTTCGCCAAATAGGTCCAATTCACAGAACCCTTAGTTTACCACTTTTTAGGGTTCGCAAATTTCTATTTCACGGCTCTTTATTACTTACAAACACTTTTTAAATTCTCGACTACCAATCGTTAAAGATCAAAGGTGCCCTTTTTACCAAGGACCCGATGAACATCCTAAACCTTCAAGAACCCTAAAATTCAAACTCACTAATAACGCGGCTTAAGCAGATTTCCGTGTCTGGAATTCCTAAAAATGTTAATCAATACTGAGAGGGGTAAAACATATTCTCAACGAGATGAGAATTTGGACAGAACTTGCACGTCATGTTTCTAAACTTAAAATTTTTTAGTAACTCCTATTTCTTGCCCAAAGTATATAAGGGTTAAGGGAAGGAAGTTATACCTAGTCTAAACTTGAGCAAGTTTCGTCTTCTCCTTCGTCCTTCCTTTGTTAGCTCACGTCAATGGAGTTTTCAAGTGTTAAAAGTGTCTAAATGAATATTTAATCAGGAATAGGGGAATGGGACATGCTTGTGACGAAAATATCGCCTTGATTTGGGGAATTTTGTCCCTAGTATTTTTCTTTATTAATTTGAGCCTTCATTTAAATTTCTAGCCCAACACCTTAGCCCAAAATCCTAGCCTCTTCAACATTTATCAAAGTTGGGCTCTAAGTAATTTGGGGCCTTACATTTTGAGCTTAGTCCAAATTTTTCCAAAATCCCTTAATGGTTCCGACACCATTCGACACGAAACTAATACCCCAAATATATATATAATCACCTGAAACACGTAGGCACGTAATTAAGTAAGTCACATGAGCACAAAACATGTATGCAAATTTACATAATCATTTAAGCATATAAAATCCGTATAGGCACATAATTTCCGTATAGGCACATAGTTTTAATTAAAATTCACGCAAATTTATTGGCCCTACTATTCACGAGGACCCGGGTGCTACATGATCTCATCCGTTGTCAGCATATTCCATATATAGTTCCACTCAGCATATTATCAATAGTAAGCTCAATCAATTGATTTCTTTCCCAAAATATGATAGCCAATTCGCACAAGGAAAGATTTGATCTACTAAGTATAAGGTAAAGACAGACTTTCTATGTATGGTGATCTCATCCGATTTCAGCACATTCCATAAATAGATTCAATCAAAATCTTACCACATATAAGCCTAATCAATTAATAACTTTCCAAAATATAAATTTCAAGCCGCACAAGGGAAGATAGATCATTGATTCACTGATTTAAAGAGTCAAATAAGATAGCAGTCAAACGAATATATCATTGATATTCTTTTCTAAAATAGATCAATCACATGTAAGCACTTAATTAGAATATCTTTCCATATATAGCATACTCATTCATGTCCGGGTGATCACAGCGATATTCTTTCCTAAAATAACTCATTCACGTTTTCAGTTCACATATCACTCAACATAATATATTTTCCATATATAGCACACAGTGAGATTCCATCCATACGAAAACGTTCATAACCAGGTGATCACATCAATATTACAGTTAAGCACAAGATCACACAAATTCTATTATCTTAACAATTTAAATCATATTGAAGCACTTAATCGAATATTTTCACATACTTAAACATCATAAATCATACATATCGAGTTTTCTAAATTGTACCCCCATAATACATAATTACTTGGAATAATCAAAACTCTCATAATTATTTGGACCAAAAAGGTCTACAATCTCTCCCTTTTTGATGATGACAAGTAATTAATACCTATCTAAGCATATGAGTACACTCGATGTGAAACCATTTCAGCACATATCATGTTTAAGTATCAAAGCATGTGACATATGATCAGAGCAAAATAATTTACCAAATTCTAAAGCATACTCCCCCTGTTTAATTGCTAATATTCCTATGTAAGCACAGCAGAAAAAATATTTAGCAATTACCAGGTCATATCATACGAAATGTCACAAGTCACCATGGAATGTCTATGTCCAACAATTTTGGTCCACCCTTCAAAACCTAACAAATAACCCAAAAACAACCCGACTTTCCGCCAAAATTGACAACACCATAGTTGTCTTTACCCCAACCATTCTACGCTCCGTACAAAACCTACCATACTCACTACTATATGATCCCCATCCCTCTAACGATGATCTAATTCGGGACTTCCTATTCATGGGCCACAAACCAAACGCCCAAAACACCATTCACCTCCCCGACTTCACAGCCAAAGACATCCTTGGACCTTGGAGGACCCTATTTCTGATCGTAACCAAATGCCTCTCGCCGAAGCACGCAGGGTCCGACAAATGCAACCGCAACATTATGCTAATCTTCCATGGGATCGTCTTCAACAGGAATTATGATGTCGCCCAACTAATCTGGACGGACATCCTTGATCAATTGCGAAGGCGAGGTCTCGGATCCACAAAGCCGGTTCTTCCTTACCTACGGTGGCTCCCTCTCATCGTCCAACACTTCGTGGATCTTCATCCCGACATAGAGCGCCAAGCCAGGGCCGAAGGTTATCAAGCTCCAAAGCTCACCAAAATTCAATCAACAAAAAAACAAGATTGATCAGGAGGCCATGATCATACCTGATTCACTACTTCAACTCCTTGATCCCACAGAACCAGAGCTCCTCAGATACCTTCGAGCCAACAACCTCGATGATATTCCCATGGTCCAACACAACCCAGTTGGACCTAACCCAGGGACAAGCCAACCCTCACAGCCAAATATAGGTCTAGGAAGCTCTTCATCCCCAAAGCCAAAGCAAAAGAGAAAATCCAAAGGGGATGACAGAAGCAGTCAACAGGAACGGCGTACAAAACAAAAACACGACCGTCTTCCTAAGACCACTAGTCCACAAATAAGCCGGACCGAGCCAATAGGTACAGGGGATGACTTTGTCTTCCCCCGAGTAGAAGTCGCGACATCGGGTCCAATCGCGCAAACTACCCTCCCTAGCCACTCAATCATCTCCCAACAGATGATTGTTTCACATACTCACGAGGTGCCACGTCATCCATCGCCACCTCGCTCGGAGGAGGTTGATGTATCAAGCAGTCCTCAGCCTCAGACTGCACCTTCTTTGATCACGACTAGTCTAGTGCCCTCACCATCCATAAATTTTCCATTTTCTAGGACACTTACTCTAGTTTCGGCACCTCTAGATCTTAGTGATCTAGACCGAATGCTCCACAACGTCTCCGTACTAGAGTCTAGTACGGAACAGAGCGGAAGACCCGACGTAGTCAACATTGCTGCAGCTACGAACTTGGGCCATCCATCTGAGTCTGTCTCAGCATTGATGTCAACGATGAGCCTAAGTGGCCTCGGTTCTTCAAGTCCTGTGCGAACAGGCGGCACATCAGTACCTTCTACTGATGTTGTGACGACCGAACGTCTTCGTGACTTCGTCCGGTTATTTTCCCCGTTCGTGACAGAGGCCAGGCTGAATGATCGACTCGCGGAATTCCCAAAAGGTCTCGAGGATACCATCATGACCCAAGTATACAGCGTACTTGGCACCTCCTCTCGAGACAAAGGCAAAGCCCCCGTCACCGAAGAAGTATCCCCTCCAACCGACCCATCTCCAGACTCTGACGGCAGCCCGTGGAACGTCCCAATCACGGAACTCATCGATGTTCTGCTGGCCAGACTCCGCACCGTACCCAAGTTAACTGAGTATGAAGCGGAGGTCCTCAGACGTCTGGAGCTTCCTTTCAACCCACCTAACCCCGGCGAGGCCCAGTCATCCCGACAACCACGTGACGACCCTGACGGTGGGGATCGTCCCGAGTGGGAGAAGACACGAGAGACAGGGCCTCAGACTCCTCCGCATTCACAGCCTAGAGCCACCGAAACACCCACCAGAACAAAAACACCTACACCCACACAAACAAGAAAATCTACCCGAACTACCACCGAAACAACCCAACAGCCCTCCTCACCAGCTATGAGCCTATCACCACCTCTTCCCACAAGCCAAGACACCCCTTTGATATCTCCATCCTCTCCCATCCTATCCCTTCAGTCAAATGAACCGATCGTATGTCTCGAAACACTTTACAACCCACACACAGCGGTAGAGAAATACATCTTCAACGACGACTGGTTAACAAAGCCGATGAATCCAGCCTTGGCCAAGGGCTTACTGGACAATGCCAGATACTTCTTGATGAAGGCAAACGTTAGCCTAGCCCTTATCGATGACGATGAACTCGAGGAAGGTGAAGACTACGAAGCAGACATTCCAGAACTTCCCAAGCTTCTCAAACACGCCGTCGTCAATGAGGAGTGCCCCCCCTCGAAGTCGAAGATAGGAGAAGAACAAAAGCCACCGTGGGAAAATGTCAAAATGATCGCTCCATATCAAGAAGAGATACGGAGAAGAATCTGGAGGAAGGAAGATAGGATCAAAAAGTTAGACGAGCTTGATCTAAGAGGCCTAACTCATCTTCCAAGACCAACCGCTGTACGATACCTGCTCTCTCTTCGTAGAGGGCTTGTGTGGAGAGGAAAAGATACTAACATTGACACTCTTAGAAGAGAAGAGAAGAGAAGGAAAAAGCCAGAATCAACAAAATCCTGGGAGTACGGCGAGGTCGTCTCGACTTCTATGAATATCCTATCTACAAAGTGAAGCGAGAAGATGGAACGGTCGAGGAACTGACTGAAGGCGATCTCTCCTACATCAGAGGTGAAGACGTTGATCAGATACTGGGAAGCTTCAGATTTCTTGGAACACTCCAGAATCCAGTTCAATTCGACTCACGATCTTCAGATGGCGGTAGAAAGCAACATGAAAAGGGTGAATCTCACAAAGCCATCCTTCGAAGTCCCCGACCCAAGTCTTGGTGAAGGCCACATAATCAATGAAGACAACGATCCATCAGTGGTCTACATCAAGTACAAGGGAGAAAAGAGACTGATGAAAACATCCGAGATTGCCAAATTCAGCGATGGAACGCTGTTAATTATTCGGAGCAAACTCGGAAGGATTCTGGAGCAGCTAAGGTTCGAAGAAGCAGAAGTACAGGAGAAGTACGAGAAGCTGATCGACATCATCTCAGACCGAATATCATTACGATGGACGATACGATCATACGAGTTCAGACTTGGACTCAGGAAATCGGTCTATGCTGTGGAGAAACCCAAGAAGAAGAAGACTCCAAGGACACCAAAGCAAAAAGGATGCTAAGGGGGAGATTGTTAGGAATATATTGTAGCATCCTTTAATTTATGTAATCTTCGGTTAACATGTATTAATTTAGTGGGTTGTAGTAGTTTGGGGTGACTTATGATATTTAGTAAGAGTTTTGTATTGGGCTTTAATATACCAAATACTTGTGGTATATAAAGCCCCACTTACCCTAATTAGGGTTTTATCAAAAGATATCAAAAGGTAAGCCACCTTGTACTTTTCCTTAGAAAAACACACACTAACACGCACTCAAGGTGTTCTTCACGTTTTTCACATTCAAACCTTTCTTTTGATCCTTGTTTGGTAATAAAAGGACGAAGTAGGAAGCTGGCGGACCGAGAGATCATGATCAACGTAGGACGAGGACATAGTGTACCGGCGACCCACATTGGATCAAGAACTCTCGTTTTATGTACTTAGACATAGTTTACTTTTTTCCGATTGTTTAGTTTTGCCAAAGGGGCTTAAAAGTATTGTTTCTATTCCCGTTTTGAGCGGAAACGGTTACGAGTTCTGTTTTAGTAATAATATATGCAATATTTATTTTGGAAATAATTGCGTCGGAAGTGCAAGTTTACTAAATGGATTGTATTATCTATATGTCGAAGATAAAACAAAAACTGTGAATGCAATCACCAACAAACGAAATTGGAGTCGAACTCGAGACTGTTGTGGCAACTTCGACTCGGTCACGCTGGAGAATAGAAGATTCTTGAGTTGGAGAAAACCGGAAATGGAAATGGAAGTGGGCGCCATTTTGCTTTATTTGAAGTAGCTTCTAGAGTGCTCGCTTGTGGCAGCCCCGCCTTCCACCACTACTTTCTTAACTAGTCTAAGCGACTAATATCGTAACAATGAAATAGACTGTACGAAATTTCGGATAAAATCTTTCCTTTCATAAAAAGGAATCGTAACAGTTCCTACAAAATCGTCGTGGGTCCTATTTACATAGGAAAGCGCGCATGCGGGTCAAAACAAATCTATCTATTGGGCCTCCACCAGGTCGCATCCATGCACACACTTCCATCTCAAAAGCCCTCGGAAGCTTCAAAAGTTGGCCTCGCCGTGAAAATGATCACGTACCGTGATCGCGGGGTCCTACAACACATAAAAACGTGGAATGAGCTTATAAAGCTCAGTAAGCGGAAACCATGCATGCAATGCACGTGACCTAAATAGCTAAGGCATCCGCGCCAACGCTATTTACTTCTCACATTCTTCCTGACCTTTCTCACATTCTTCTTGACCTTTTATAACATATTTGGCCCCCTTCGGCTTTCAATCTTACTATGCACCATATAGAATTCAAACCCCTAAGGGTACAAGTGGCAGTACACACACTGGGAGGCTTAACCCAGTACTCAATCTGTGCGTAACCCTATGGTGCCTTTCAATCCCAATGTGATCCACACTGAAAGGCTACTAGTGCCTTTCAATCCCAATGCAGTGCCATTGAGAGGCTAATCCGGGCACACAAATTTCGTTTAACCCTAAGGCGCCTTTCCATCCCAATGCAGTCTGACACGCGGGCGCTTCCCACTGGTAGCTTACTACGAGGTCGCCACCACTCGAGGTTCCCTCGGTGCCGCTCATACCCTCGAGTCGCATCCTCCAGGTTGCATCTCCCGCTACTGGGTATTTACTTGCCTCTCGTGAATCAGGCAGTCGGCCTCGTGAATCGCCGTAATATTTATATTCCTGCCTCTCGTGAATCAGGCAGTCGGCCTCGTGAATCGCCGTAATATCTATATTCCTGCCTCTCGTGAATCAGGCAGTCGGCCTCGTGAATCGCCGTAATATTTATATTCCTGCCTCTCGTAAATCAGGGAGTCGGCCTCATGAATCGCCGTAATATATTTAGGTAGCATAGAAGAGCCGTGATTCATCATTGAGTCGACACAAATGCCTATATTGGCAAATATACATCGCTCACAAGCGATCTTATACTCATGCACGCTATCTTCCTGACTCTCATACTAGTCATGCGTGCATATGCTCATGCCATGGATCATGTAAACATGCGTGCAATATTCATAAAATAATCTACGTCACATAAAAATCATAGAAGTCACATAAAATTATAGAAGAACATAACACATAATTTCACGCACATAAAAATTATGTGTTGTAGTTGCGATTTCCACTTACCTGGTATCCTTAGCTTATTGTACGGTTAGTCGCTAACCTTCAAACCCTAAGTATAGAAACATATAAAATTAGGGTTTGTTAATCTAGTTACAGTTTCACTAAAATGGCTTAATTTAGAAAACCGTAGTTTCGACTTTTATGGGTTCCGAATTTCCTTCAGACATGGTTCTCGACACTTAATAGATCTCGACATGATTCGAGATGATACCTAGTCTATGATCAAATATGTCGAGGTGTTTGTTAGATTTATAAGCAAGGATATCGAGACTAATATTATCGGATTTCGAGATGTTTCAACGTTACACATCAAGATTTCGATATGTTAATATCAAATATAAATTTCGATATCATATACAAGATTTCGAGATTAACATTAAAATGGATTTCGACATTCTTTCTCATGAAGATCTCGAAATCTTTTCTTTCAACCTAAATCTCGTTTTTCTAATATTTCGTGTATTGTAGCTACCCAAAAATTACCTCCACTATCAAAACAGACAAAACTATGTAGACACCCAAAAATGTTAATTCACCCGAAATCAAATGTCATACTGTATCCGAGGGTTAAGTTAAGCACATGAATATAGTTGTCATCCCCCAAAATTATGTTTGGAAGTTTGGTCATCTACCCGACAATTAACAACTCAAACACTTATCACAGGCTCGAAAATTAGTTCAGGAAGGCACAAAAGTTCAATTGCCGAATTTACTACATTCACTCCAAATTTTCTTCTCTACTCTACCTAAATTATATCATAGATTCCAAAAGCAAATCTTATCTGGCTGAAGATTGTTCATATTCTCGAATTTACATGCAAACACATATAGCCAACGCAGCAAGTATGTACATAAGCACTTGCTTTCATAACCTAAAATATAGGGTTTTTAAACACGTAATACACCCAAAGTTCCATATCCTTAACACATAAATCACGATCCATTGAAAATAATAAACATATCACAAAATAAATTACGTGTTGTAGGTGATAATTTCCACCTACCTCACTTCCGGAATTATTTGCTAATGATTTCTTAATAACCGAATTTATTCTTGTCAAGCTTTCATTCCTTCGGTTGGTTCCTCCTCTCCTTCTTTCTGTTTTTGTCCTCCTTTCTTCGTAGGTTTTCTTTTGGATATTTATTAAAGGACATTGAGAGGTGACACATAGGTGGCATGTCATTTTCCTCTTAGATTAAGCAAAGGAAAACCGTCCCTTACACCAAATATTTTATTAGTTTTTCACTAATGATCCTTATCCCTTAGCAAAATCATTAGCCATAATTAATAATAAAATACTCATGTTAGTGTCTAGCCACGAAAGTTTCTAAACATTAATATATTGTACGAAACTTCCTAGCCAACGGAATAGCCTCTCACGAACTTAGATGTGTTAAATACGTATTTCCCCCAATCATTATACTTATGTGTATGTATATATAATACAATACTAACACTAGGAAAACTTTGATAAGTCTTAACATTCGTTTTTATTAACTTTAATTTCGATTCTAACTCTCGGCATTTTTAAATTCCTAATTTAGATTCCTAAATTAAATATTCATTCTATTTAATTACACCTAAAACCCGTATTAAAATTTACGGGTACTACATCGCTATTCCCGGATGGAGCAACTATGTCATTGCAAAATGACTCAGGGTAGTGATGTCGGAGAGCATGTCCTCAAGATGATCGATTTGATTGAAAGACTCGAGGTACTGGACTTTATCATGGATAATGAGCTCCAGAACGATCTCATTTAAGCAATTCGGGTAGAATTTTGGGTAGTTCGGGTGCTGTAGAAATGCGCCAAAAATCACCCGAAATTAAGTGAATCGCCGAAAGTCACAAATTTCGGGTAGAGTTAGCCTAAATCAGGGCAATGTTGCATTCATCTAACCGAAAATTTTTCGGGGCAAAAAAATGACAAGTTTCCAACGCGATTTCTACGTAAAACTCTGGGAAACACTTAAAATCACTAGAAAACAACCTATATTGGCCACGAGCAACCAAAATCAGAAAAATCGACTCAAAATCCTAACGCTCAAATCCAAACTCCGCTAATCGCTCAAACATAGGATTGATTTAGCACGCTAAAGATAGATATTTAGTGCTTTGTGCGTGGGGTGTTCTTAGAGAGAAGGTGGAAACTCTCAAAATTATTTTCTTATTAATGCAATACACCCCTAATGAATTAGGATTTGGGCTTATATATATACCACATGAGTTGGATATTATACCCCAAGTAACTAAGAAGTAGAATATTACAAACTAGCCAGTTAACTAAATATAAAAGTAGCAAAGATAAACAAATTAACCTGGGTTTTAGGTTCTAATTTATCAACTCTATGATCCTAGACATGAATTCTAAGGTTATCGGTTAGAATTAATGAGAAACGAGTTTCGATCGAAAAACCTTCGTTGAGAGCTCGAGAGAGAATTTCGCTTAGAGTGAGAAGATTTCTTGTGTTTCTCTCTCTAGAAATCGAATTGCAAGCCTTTCGGATAAATTTCTAAAATCTTCTCTTTAAGCACAATGTTTGTACATCTATTATACCAAACATACTTGGTATAAATAACAAGTAAGTCCTAAACTAAGGACAAATACAATAAAAGCCCCAATCTACGAAGACAGCTAATAAATCAAAGCACAATTAAAAATGATATTCTACATTCTCCCCCTTTGTGCTTGATTTCTCTTCCATGCTGTCTGTCCTCGTCGGGCATAGTACGATCTGCGCAAGCCCAGCGCATGCTCGAAATTCCTGAGCATATTCCTCAGCTCCAGTCGCTCCTCTATGTCTTCAAGCAATTCCATTAGGAGCGGCTGTTCTCTCACGAACCGGTGAATCCTCAGCATCGTCTCTCGGTTGATTTCTTCCAACCTCTGCTCTATATTCTTCCTAATGACCTTGAGTGTCCCATCACAGAACTTGTGGATTTCAGTCTTTAGCATCAACCTGGTCTTCTTAGCGATTGGATTGTGGTAGGAGATGCCTAAGACTGAGCTGATGTGCACATGATTGTTGGAAAGCCCTTCGATCTCAGGTCCTTTGTTGAGCGGTGCGGTCATGTTGACCTTCTTCATGTTGCTCTCCAGAGCCATCTGAAGGTCGTGTGGAGCGAAGTACTTGACTTGTCGCATCATGAACCGGTAGAGTCCCTCGAGTCCTTCTTTCTTGATGAAGCCTTGAGGACCTTTGTACTTCTCTACATACATCTTGTAGAGGTTGTATACCTCCTCGGCGGGAAGATACGACAGGTCGCTCTCACTTAGTTCTTCTCAATTTCTGTCTACTCGCTCGATGGTGTAGTAAGGTGTTGGAAGTCCTCCTTTAGCACAGAAGACACTGAGTAATTGACAGATTGGGGAGAGACTCTTATAATGACTCTTGGCTTGTCCCTTAGTCATCCCCATTCTCACGTCCGGTCCGAGGTGGGACAGCATCCAGAGGTACGTCATTCTCTTCTGCTGATCCCAGTGAGAGATCCCTCTAAGCTCGAACTCATTCGGCTTCTTGACTTTATCTGGTGATATCCAAATGTGTTCACGAACTTCTTCACGGAAAGGGATTTCAATACGAATATTTTCCCACGGCGTGTCTATAACGACCCGACTTCCTAGATACGTATTTTGGCGGATTTTCGCAGCGTAAGCAGCGGAAAGCCCATTTAATTAAAACTTTTAAAATATAATAATACAAATACGTTCGATGTCTAAATCCATAAGTTCAAACCCAAACACATTTGATTCATTTGGCCGAAGCCCAATAAGTCCAAGCCTAAATTTAAAAAAAAAAACACGAAACATAAACTCGTTCCACAGGTCGCGTCCCATGTACTGCGCCGCCCTCAAAAGTCCGTGGAGTCACCGCCATCAGCCGTCTTACCTACACACGTAAACCCTGAGCTTTTGCCCAGTAGATGAAAATATGCATGAATGCAAATGCTCTCACATCCCAAACTCGACACATCTCACAAAATGCACGCTCGACTCTTTTATAATATCTCATCATCAACTCAACTCATCTCATCACAATCAGGGCCCGAGGCTTAGGAACTAAAGGCAACACGCGCGCGCAGGGGTCCGTAGCTCGGGAGGCCCCATTCCCCACAAGGGGTCAGTAGCTCGAGAGGCCCCACTCCCTCCATATAAAGTGCGCCTTAGTCCTAACCTCACTCATACAACTCATCAACATTTCTCATTCATAAACCATCTCACTCGTGTCTCTAGACAACACTTTTATGACTCCGTACTCCCCTCATAACACGTGCATATGCCGTGCAAATAAAAATGCAACACATAAAATGCAACATATCCTTTCCACATTACATATCGGCCCGAGGTGTTAGCTCGGCCCGATTCCCAACATCAATATTCGACAAATAATTTGGGCCCAAAGCCCGCGTTCCGATTTTTAATCGGCCCGAAACCATAACCACAGAATTTCCTCTCGATCTTAAACTAAAAGTTCTAAGTTTAGTTCTTTCTACTTTACGATTCACTCCAACCCAGTTTTTAATTAAGTTTCAAAAATATTTTAGAAATTTTACATTAACCCCTCGGAATTTCCGAAAATTGCATAATGACCCCAATCGAATTCATTAATCATTTATTTAAACCCAAAAGTTTCTAGAGATTTGAAATTGACCTCAACCGCATTTATTGATTATTTATTTAACCCCATAAATTTCTGAAAATTTAATTTTCGACCCCTACCGGTTTTAATAATTATTTATTTTTAATACCGAGTGTTTTTCCGAAAATTTACATTTGACTCCAATCACATTTAATGAAAATTTAATTATTCCAATATCCTGTAATTTTGCAAAATAACTCCTCGGCCATTTTAATAATTTATTTAACCCTCCGAAAATTTTGAAAATTATAATTTAACCCCGGCCAAGTTTTTAAACTATTTATTTAAAAACCCTAAAGTTTCTGAAAATTTCATTTATACTCTAGCCGAAACTCAACATAAATTTTTAGTACTCAAACTTTTGAAAAGTTTCAATTTGGTCCTTATCAAATATTATTTTAGTCCCCAATAACTTTTGAAAAGTTCCAATTTAATCCTATCCGAATTTATATATATTTATTTAGCATTCACAACTTTTGAAAAATTCTAATTTCATCCTAGCCGAGATTATATAAATTTAACTAACGTCTCTAATTTTTCTGAGAAGTTCTAATTTCATCCTAATCGAAATTATATAAATTTATTTAGCACCCAAAACTTTTGAAAAGTTCTAATTTCTCTCCAAAAGAAATTCAGTATTTTCATTAAAATATTCCATGTTTGAATTTTACATTTTTAGTCCCCATATTTTTGAAAGTTATCAATTTAGTACCCGAATTTTTGAAAATTGCACAAAGGACCCCAATTATTTATTCCGAATTTTAAATATGTTTTAAAAGCTTTATATTTCTTTAAAAATATTCTTGTTTGGGATTTTACAACACAGACTCCCCTGATTTTGTAAAATTTTGATTAAGTCCCTAAATTTTTAAAAATAACTATTTTATAGGCTGTTTTGCAACAGTTTCGTATTTTCCAATGATCACGGGGTAAACGATGTCCGATGGTCCTGAAATTTTAACCACGGATAAAAGACTTGCAAATATAAATTTTGTCCAAAGGGATTTTTAATCCGAGGTCTAGATTTTAAGATATAATCCAGGCCGATATGAATAAAGAAACCCTAATTCTCCCCAAGTTTTGCTCTATCCTCTTAATCTAAAGTCCTCTATCCCTATTTTCAAATATTCATAGATCTGAGATGCTCAATCTCATGCTCCCTAAGCTAACCAACGAAAAATTCATGCAAGCAAATTATTATTATCACATAAACACGAAGAATTCGATGAATAACATGCAAAACACGTAAAATTCACAAATCCTAATATTGTTTACGTATGTAGGTGATCTCCACCTACCTTAATCCGTAGAACGTGGTGTTACGAGTGTGATCCCGACCCTTCGATCCCGAGCTCCTCCTCGTCCGTGAGCTTTTCCTTTTCTTTTTCCTCTTTTCTTTTATTTCCTTCTCTCCCTCTCCCCCTCTCTCCCTCTCGGCCTCTCTCTCCCCTTTCTCTTCCTTTTTCTTTTCTTTTATCTTTCTCCACTTATCTCTCTCGGTCCCTCCTCTCTTATTGCATGTGTTTGTCTATTGAATGCTTAGTCCTATTTATTCTATTATTATGGTATATTAGGTGGCATTGTATGACTTTGAATTTTTGTATACAAGTACTTGGATATCACTTTATTCTCTTTTATTCCACTTTTTTTTTTCGTCACCCCATCCCTTTTATTGTAGTTGAGTTGTTAAATTATTTTTAGGGTAATAAAGTAGGGTACTAATTTTATTTTTATTTTGTTTATTTTAGTTTTGAGTTGGTTTGTTTTGTTTTATTTGCTTTGTTTTGATTCCATTAATATTATAACATTTATGGTCTAAGGTGATGATGTGTTGGGAGGTCCCTCTCTCTTAAAAATATTTCGGCCTCTACTATTTTTTTAATAATAATTATTATTATTATATTTTATTGGGCTAAGATTCTCAATTCTAGTCTATCTCTCACAATTGGGCCATTATTTTTCATTATCGGGTCGAATTCTAAATTCTTGTCTTGACTCGGGAAGATAATCGGTGTATGTTCGAAATCGACTTCATACCGTCCGAATATTATTAAAATAATCCCGTATTAATTTTACGGGTATTACATCCTCCCCCCTTACAAGAATTTCGTCCCTGAAATTACTTCAAAAGAAATAAATTGGGGTAACGAGTCTTCATGTCATCCTCTCGTTCCCACGTGGCTTCCTCAACCATCTGGTTTCGCCACAGTACCTTGACTAACGGAATGTTCTTGTTCCGAAGTCGTTTTACCTCGTGCATCAGAATTTCTACCGGTTCTTCTTCATAGCTCAGATCCGGTTTGAGTTGTTGGTGGAGTGAATCACTTCTCAGCACGTGATTCGGGTTCGCAACGTATTTGCGTAGGGTTGATACGTGAAATACTTCATGTACTTGGGCTAACGAGGCGGGTAATTCCAGTTGGTACGCAACTTCCCCTACTCTCTTGAGTACTTTGAACGGGCCAATATATCTCGGACTCAATTTGCCCTTCTTCCCGAATCGCTTGACGCCTCTCATCGGAGATATTTTCAAGAGTACCAAATCTTCTTCCGCAAATTCCAATGGCCTTCGTCGCTGATCGGCGTAGCTCTTTTGACGACTTTGGGCAGTTTGCATTCTCTCCCGAATCTTCGTTGTTGCCTCTGTCATCTCTCGTATCATATCGGGGCCCAGAAGCGCTCGTTCGCCGAGTTCGTCCCAGTGTACTGGGGATCGGCATTTTCGCCCGTATAAAGCTTCGTATGGCGCCATCCCGATAGTAGCGTGATAGCTGTTGTTGTACGAGAATTCGATCAACGGAAGATATTTGCTCCAGGTTCCCTTGAAGTATAGGACACAGGCTCGGAGCATATCCTCGAGAGTTTGAATCGTTCGTTCTGATTGCCCGTCGGTCTGAGGATGATAAGCTGTGCTGAACGAACGCTTCGTCCCCATTGATTTTTGTAAGCTCACCCAGAATTTAGACAGGAATCTCGAGTCTCGATCCGAGACTATGGACAAAGGAATCCCGTGAAGTCGAACAATTTCTTGAATATACAATTCAGCATATTGCTCCAGAGAAAAAGTCAAACTAATAGGTAGAAAATGGGCAGATTTGGTTAATCGATCTACAATTACCCAAATGGTGTGTGGCCTTTCACAGTTTTTGGCAAACCAACGACAAAGTCCATGGTAATATGTTCCCATTTCCACTCGGGAATAGCCAAGGGTTGCAGCATCCCTCCCGGACTCTGATGTTCCGCCTTGACTTGTTGGCATGTGAGACACTGGCTTACAAACGTTGCAACGTCTCCCTTCATTCTCGGCCACCAGTATGTCTCCCGTAAATCTCGGTACATCTTTTTGGCTCCAGGGTGTACTGAGTAGGTAGTGGCGTGTGCCTCCGTCATTATGGTGTTACGAAGTCCTGCACTGTCAGGTACGTACAAGCGATTGTTATAGAATAAGATTCCGTCTTCTCGTAACTTGAATTCGGTTGAAGTCTCGGCTCTTTGCTCGCTTGTCAATTTCAGGTAAAGCTCATCTTGCTCCAGAGCTTTCTTGATCTGTTCCGGCAACGTATGGTGAAGAGTTAACGCCGCCATTCTAGCCTCGATTTCGCCAAAATTGATTATTTCCACATTGAGTTGGTGGAGTTCGGTGTTGATTGCTTTCCGACTCAAAGCATCAGCGACTATGTTTGCCTTGCCTAGGTGATAATTGATCACACAGTCGTAGTCTTTAACGAGCTCTAGCCAACGTCGTTGCCTCATATTTAACTCCTTCTGGGTGAAGAAGTATTTCAGACTCTTATGGTCGGTGTAGATCTTACACCGTTCCCCGTAGAGATAATGACGCCAAATTTTTAGGGCAAACACAACTGCTGCGAGTTCCAGATCATGCGTGGGGTAATTCTTCTCATAAGGTTTCAACTGTCGGGAGGCATACGCAATTACCTTCCCGTTCTGCATCAGCACGCACCCCAAGCCATTCTTGGAGGCATCACTGTACACCGAAAAGCCTTCGGTACCGGAGGGAATCGTAAGAACAGGAGCCGTTGTCAATCGTTTCTTCAACTCCTTGAAGCTTTGCTCGCATGCTTCCGTCCATTTGAATGGGACGTTTTTCTTCGTCAGGTTTGTGAGCGTCGAGGCAATGCTGGAAAAGTCCTTAATGAACTTTCGATAGTATCCAGCAAGCCCGAGAAAGCTCCTGACCTCCGTGGGATTAGTTGGTCGTGGCCAATTGCTTACGGCTTCAATCTTGCTGGGGTCCACAGAAATCCCATTTCCAGAGACAATGTGTCCCAGAAAGGCCACTTGCGGGAGCCAAAATTCACATTTCTTGAATTTGGCGTAGAGTTGCTTTTCCCGAAGGATTCCGAGAACCGTTCGTAGATGAACCTCGTGTTCCTCCTTCGTTTTAGAATAAATGAGGATATCATCTATAAAGATGATTACTAAGTGGTCAAGGAAATCTTTGAAAACCCGGTGCATCAGGTCCATAAATGCAGCTGGAGCGTTCGTCAACCCGAAGGGCATAACCAGAAACTCGTAGTGGCCATACCTCGTGTTGAACGCCGTTTTCGGGACGTCGGCTTCCTGAATCTTCAGCTGATGATAACCCGATCGTAGATCAATTTTGGAAAATATAGATGCTTCCTGTAATTGATCGAGCAGATCGTCAATCCTAGGCAACGGATATTTGTTTTTGATCGTTAGTTTATTCAGCTCTCGGTAGTCGATGCAGAGTCTCATCGATCCGTCCTTCTTATGAACGAACAGGACCGGCGCTCCCCAAGGCGAAAAGCTGGGCTGAATGAATCCCTTCTGCAGCAGCTCGTCAAGTTGCTCTTTTAACTCTCGTAGTTCGCTTGGTGCTAAACGATACGGAGTCTTGGAGAACGGCGCTGCTCCTGGAGTTAAGTCGATCACGAATTGGAGTTCTCGATCAGGGGGTAGTCCCGGGAGATCGTCGGGAAATACATCAAGGAATTCATTTGCAACGGGTACGTCTTCTAATTTCGGTTGAGGCGGTTCGTCGACCTTTATTGCAAATAATAGAAAGGACTCGCATCCCGAATTCAGGAGTCGTTGGGCTTTTAAGGCAGAGATTTGGTGAATTTTGCGCTTCTCCTTCGCTCCCACGAACGTGAACATTTCGTCTTCAGGTATTTGGAATGCCACCACCTTCTTCTGGCAATCGATTATGGCCCCATGTTTCGAGAGCCAATCCATTCCGAAGATGACGTCGTAGTCGTTCATCGGGATCACGATCATGTCCACGCTCAAACTCCTCCCTTCGATCGTCACGGGACAGTTCTCCAACACTAAATTAGTTCGAGTGGGGTCCCCGTGTGGTAGAGTTACTACGTAATTGGAGTCAGATACAGTGGGAGATATGCCTACCTTGATCACATATTTGGCCGACACAAACGAATGCGTGGCTCCAGAATCAAACAACACGGAAGTAGACACGTCGTAAATTTGTAACGTACCAGTCACCACTGTAGGATTTGCCTCTGCCTCTTCGTTGGTTAAGGTGAACACCCGTGCTGGGACCGGTGGTGGTAGTGCTTCTGCCCCTTCATTAGTCAATGCGAATACTCGAGCCGGAGCCGGTGGTGGTAACGTCTCCACCTCTTCATTGGTCATCGCGAATTCTTGAGCTGGAACCGGTGGTGGTCGAGCGAGCGTCTGAGTCGGGTTCCTGGGTTGGTCGCAGACTCGTGCATCCTGTTTCCCGCAAAGAAAACAAACGACATTGGGGTTATATCCGGCTCCAAAGCAAACACCGACGTGGTTGCGCCCACATTGTTGACACTGTGGCGTGTTGTACTGAGGTCGGTTAGGCGCGCCGGATGGTCCCTGGTTCGGCCTCGGTCGCCAGTTGGATGGTCCCGAGCGACCTCCTTGGTTAGGGCCTTTCCCAAAGAATGGTCTCTTTCGGTCACCTCCACCCTCTTGCTGATTCTCCGTTCTCTTCCTTGCTTCTTGCGCCGCCACGATCTGGGCCTCTGCTTGCTCCGCGATGATGGCTCGTTCGGCCACTTGTGTGAAGCGCACACCCGGGATACCCGTGTCGCGACCCTACTTCCTAATTAGAATAATTGGCGGATTTCCGCAACAGAAGTCGCGGAGGACCCGATTTATTAAAAATTTTTAATAAAATAATTTACATTATATATATCAAGGGTCGGGTTTTACAAAAAAGCGTCATATCTACACACCGGGCCGAAGCCCCAAAATCTAACCCGACTAAACTAAACTACGCCTCTCCACAGGTCGCGTCCCATGTACCGCTCCGCCCTCAAAAGCCCGTGGAGTCACCGCCGCCAGCCCGCCTACAGCTAACCCTGACACTCATCGGTGTCGGGCGCAGTCTCACCTATAAAATAAAACCCTGAGCAAAAACGCCCAGTAGGTGGCAGTAAAAACATGCAATGCATATGCGTGCGTGCACTCAACCCAATCCCATGTTCTCACACATGAAATATGCACGCTCGACCTATCTCACGTCTCATCGCATATCAGGGCCCTAGGCTAGACTCGGCACCCACGCGCGCATGGCAAGGTACGCCATAATCATGCGGTAGCCCACGCCGGCCGTGCCGGGTCGCTCCTTCCGCACACAATCTCAACCCGACGGTGTTTACACCTTGGCGTAACTCCCCGAGTAGTCTACCACTACCCGGGTAGACAGGAATCTCACATCTGTCTGCCGTCCCTGAGCCAATAAAATATCGGTGGTGTACACCTCGGGTGGCTCAATCCCGAGTAGATGGGTGTCGCAAACCCCCTCTCCCACCAGGTGCCCTATCGAGTCTAAACCTGACTACCAACATCGGTAACTCTTCCCCACTCATCCGACACCGTAAGGCGTCACCGTATAAATACGGTACATCATTACTCTCACCCGTGCATGTCGTGATATGCATATAAAATCAATCACATGAGCACATCACATTTCATAAAATCGTAAATAATAAAACACAGAAAATATTATATTTTTATTAAAATCCGATACTAGGCCGAAGGTTTGAAATTCCAAAAATAGTATTTTTATAATTTAAAATATGGGTTAGGGATGAAAGTTGAAGACGATATTGATTGATACGGTTTTAGGGTTTTTTGGTAAAAGTCGGGCGATTTAAGTTGTGCAGCAGAAAAATGTCGAGATAGTTAATAGATGGATTTCGAAATGAATTATAAAAGATGTCGAGTTACCTATTACAAAAGATGTCGAGCTGCATAATTGATAGATGTCGACATTTCTAAGGTTTGTATATCGACATTTATAGTTGTTTTGAGAGTCTCGACATTGTGTAAGAATTTCGACATTTATTCTTTGTTCAATTATGTGCCACGACATTTTACAATGGTATCGACTTTTACAAGGAATGATGAGCTCGACATTTTCTATTTTACTAGAGCTCGACATTTTTAAGTAAGAGCTCGACATTTTCTATTTTACTAGAACTCGACATTTTTAGTATGTCTCGACATTTATATTATATCGACATTCTATAAAAGTTTCGACATTTAGTATAAGATATCGACATTTTTGTTAGAGGCCTCGACATTCTTCGCTCGACATTTTTGGTATGTCTCGACATTTCTATTATTTCAACATTCTATAAAAGTTTCGACATTTTGTATAAGATATCGACATTTTTGTTAGAGGCCTCGACATTCTTCGCTCGACATTTTTGGTATGTCTCGACATTTCTATTATTTCAACATTCTATAAAAGTTTCGACATTTTGTATAAGATATCGACATTTTTCAGAAATTTAACAAGTTCTTCGTCGCTCAACCCATAATCTAAATCATCAACCAAGAACTCATATTTTGAGTTCGAAATCACATTGAAACACATAGCAACATGCCACGAAAAATTATAAAGATTATAAGACTTAAGAATATGAAATCGAATGGCCTTCCAATCGACTTCTAACCATTTTACGGAAATTAATATACTTTAAAAGGGTTTGTAGGGGTATAAACCACCTACCTATCCTCCAAGCTTATATTTGGTTAATTTTCCTAAGCTAATGTCGAGTTGAGCTCGTTCCCTTCACAGCTCCTTTCTTCTTTCGTCACCTACACTTAGGCTAACTACTTAAACCGTATAAAATAGCAATTATCTAAGCTTGTAAATGGGATCCTCACCTCTTTAATTCGGTTCTTCTCTCTTTGGTCCCTTGTTTTTATTTCTTTATTTTTCTCCTTGATCTTCACGTCGATTGGAGGTTGCAAATGAGGTTTTCTTTTTCTTTGGTTTCGTTGGTTTCATCAAGTCTCAAATGAGGGTTTTAATTTCTTTTGGGTCTATATCACGTTTTCCTCTTGGACCAACACAATGATTATTTTCAAGATTTTTACTAACTAGGGGGATGGCTTTCACGTGGGTTTTCCATGATTTAAGGAACCCCATGCTTATCTTTTATCCTTAATTCACTTGGGCCAACCTTAGCACCTAATTGGCCTATTTAAGCATTTACTTGGGCTTTGATAATTTAATATGGTCCATTTCTTATTTTATTTTGGTCTTTCTTAAATTACATTGGACCTTTCTATTTTTATTTTTGATCCTCCTTTATCTATTGGGCTTCCCACTTCCTTCGGCCCTATTTATTTTATTCACTATCGGCCCAATTAATATTTTCGCACTTCCGAAAATCGGTTTCGTTCGAAAATCATCTTCATTAATTTCGAACATTACATAAATAATCCCGTATTAATTTTACGGGTATTACAACCCGACATGCTTACGTCACGGTAAATCTCGGGTCTGAGGCCCACCATGAAACGAGCCACCTTTAATGCATCAGTAGCTACCATGTGTGGGGCGAAGCGAGATAGCTCTTCGAATTTACGAACGTATTCCGGCACCGTCATCCTTCCTTGTCGGAGGTTGATGAATTCGTTCATTCGTTGTGCTTGCTCGTGGGCTGAGAAGTATTTTTCAAAGAACAACTCTTTGAATCTATCCCATGGAATCGTAGCGGGGTCATTAAGGATTTTGATGGTATCCCACCAAAATCGTGCACTTCCTCGTAACATCGAAACGGCACAGAGAACTTGTTCGTTCCCTGGCACCCGACCGTATACGAACATATCTTCAATGGTTCGGATCCAGTCTTCTGCCATCGAAGGATCAGTAGCTTGCTCGAAAGTCGGGGGATTCAGTTTACGAAACCTTTCTCCGATGATTTCCACACGGTCAGGATGTGGAGAGGATCGGTGCTCAGATGAGCTCCGGAAATTGATTAGATCGTGGATTTGAGCAGCCTGTTGCTGGATCATCTCAGTCAAACAGCGGATGGTTTCGTTCTCACGTGTGATGCTCTCACGAGTAGGGGATTCAGATTCATCCCGACGACTCGGCTCTCCATCATTCCCATTCCCCGATCGTGTCCTCATTTTCTAAAAGTCTACAAGTTCACATAACATAGAAAAGCACAAAAAGCACATAAGCATTTACATATATTCACGTAATAATATAAAACTTACAGACGTAGGCTGAACCTCCCGGCTTTTGAGCGGCAGTACATGGACGGTCTACAGAATCTAAAACCTAGCGCTCTGATACCACCTATAACGACCCGACTTCCTAGATACGTATTTTGGCGGATTTTCGCAGCGTAAGCAGCGGAAAGCCCATTTAATTAAAACTTTTAAAATATAATAATACAAATACGTTCGATGTCTAAATCCATAAGTTCAAACCCAAACACATTTTGATTCATTTGGCCGAAGCCCAATAAGTCCAAGCCCAAATTTAAAAAAAAAACACGAAACATAAACTCGTTCCACAGGTCGCGTCCCATGTACTGCGCCGCCCTCAAAAGTCCGTGGAGTCACCGCCATCAGCCGTCTTACCTACACACGTAAACCCTGAGCTTTTGCCCAGTAGATGAAAATATGCATGAATGCAAATGCTCTCACATCACAAACTCGACACATCTCACAAAATGCACGCTCGACTCTTTTATAATATCTCATCATCAACTCAACTCATCTCATCACAATCAGGGCCCGAGGCTTAGGAACTAAAGGCAACACGCGCGCGCAGGGGTCCGTAGCTCGGGAGGCCCCACTCCCCACAAGGGGTCAGTAGCTCGGGAGGCCCCACTCCCTCCATATAAAGTGTGCCTTAGTCCTAACCTCACTCATACAACTCATCAACATTTCTCATTCATAAACCATCTCACTCGTGTCTCTAGACAACACTTTTATGACTCCGTACTCCCCTCATAACACGTGCATATGCCGTGCAAATAAAAATGCAACACATAAAATGCAACATATCCTTTCCACATTACATATCGGCCCGAGGTGTTAGCTTGGCCCGATTCCCAACATCAATATTCGACAAATAATTTGGGCCCAAAGCCCGCGTTCTGATTTTTAATCGGCCCGAAACCATAACCACAGAATTTCCTCTCGATCTTAAACTAAAAGTTCTAAGTTTAGTTCTTTCTACCTTACGATTCACTCCAACCCAGTTTTTTATTAAGTTTCAAAATATTTTAGAAATTTTACATTAACCCCTCGGAATTTCCGAAAATTGCATAACGACCCCAATTGAATTGACCTCAACCGCATTTATTGATTATTTATTTAACCCCATAAATTTCTGAAAATTTAATTTTCGACCCCTACCGGTTTTAATAATTATTTATTTTTAATACCGAGTGTTTTTCCGAAAATTTACATTTGACTCCAATCAAATTTAATGAAAATTTAATTATTCTAATATCCTGTAATTTTGCAAAATAACTCCTCGGCCATTTTTAATAATTTATTTAACCCTCCGAAAATTTTGAAAATTATAATTTAACCCCGGCCAAGTTTTTAAACTATTTATTTAAAAACCCTAAAGTTTCTGAAAATTTCATTTATACTCTAGCCGAAACTCAACATAAATTTTTAGTACTCAAACTTTTGAAAAGTTTCAATTTGGTCCTTATCAAATATTATTTTAGTCCCCAATAACTTTGGAAAGTTCCAATTTAATCCTATCCGAATTTATATATATTTATTTAGCATTCACAACTTTTGAAAAATTCTAATTTCATCCTAGCCGAGATTATATAAATTTAACTAACGTCCCTAATTTTTTTGAAAAGTTCTAATTTCATCCTAATCGAAATTATATAAATTTATTTAGCACCCAAAACTTTTGAAAAGTTCTAATTTCTCTCCAAAGAAATTCAGTATTTTCATTAAATATTCCATGTTTGAATTTTTACATTTTTAGTCCCCATATTTTTGAAAGTTATCAATTTAGTACCCGAATTTTTGAAAATTGCACAAAGGACCCCAATTATTTATCCCGAATTTTAAATATGTTTTAAAAGCTTTATATTTCTTTAAAAATATTCTTGTTTTGGGATTTTACAACACAGACTCCCCTGATTTGGTAAAATTTCGATTAAGTCCCTAAATTTTTAAAAATAACTATTTTATAGGCTGTTTTGCGACAGTTTCGTATTTTTCAATGATCACGGGGTAAACGATGTCCTATGGTCCTGAAATTTTAACCACGGATAAAAGACTTGCAAATATAAATTATGTCCAAAGGGATTTTTAATCCGAGGTCTATATTTTAGGATATGAATTTTCGAACCTCCAGGCCGAAATGAATAAAGAAACCCTAGTTCTCCCCAAGTTTTGCTATATCCTCTTAATCTAAAGTCCTCTATCCCTATTTTCAAATATTCATAGATCTAAGATGCTCAATCACATGCTTCCTAAGCTAACCAACAAAAAATTCATACAAGCAAATTATTATTATCACATAAACACGAAGAATTCGATGAATAACATGCAAAACAAGTAAAATTCACAAATCCTAATATTGTTTACGTATGTAGGTGATCTCCACCTACCTTAATCCGTAGAACGTGGTGTTACGAGTGTGATCCCGACCCTTCGATCCCGAGCTCCTCCTCGTCCGTGAGCTTTTCCTTTTCTTTTTCCTCTTTTCTTTTCTTTCCTTCTCTCCCTCTCCCCCTCTCTCCCTCTCGGCCTCTCTCTCCCCTTTCTCTCCCTTTTTCTTTTCTTTTATCTTTCTCCACTTATCTCTCTCGGTCCCTCCTATTGCATGTGTTTGTCTATTGAATGCTTAGTCCTATTTATTCTATTATTATGGTATATTAGGTGGCATTGTATGACTTTGAATTTTTGTATACAAGTACTTGGACATCACTTTATTCTCTTTTATTCCACTTTTTTTTTTCCGTGACCCCATCCCTTTTATTGTAGTTGAGTTGTTAAATTATTTTTAGGGTAATAAAGTAGGGTACTAATTTTATTTTTATTTTGTTTATTTTAGTTTTGAGTTGGTTTGTTTTGTTTTTTTTTGCTTTGTTTTGATTCCATTAATATTATAACATTTATGGTCTAAGGTGATGATGTGTTGGGAGGTCCCTCTCTCTTAAAAATATTTCGGCCTCTACTATTTTTTTAATAATAATTATTATTATTATATTTTATTGGGCTAAGATTCTCAATTCTAGTCTATCTCTCACAATTGGGCCATTATTTTTCATAATCGGGTCGAATTCTAAATTCTTGTCTTGACTCGGGAAGAAAATCGGTGTATGTTCGAAATCGACTTCATACCGTCCGAATATTATTAAAATAATCCCGTATAAATTTTACGGGTATTACAGTGTTGATCCGAACGAATACTGGCATTTGTCTCGTTGGAGAATTCGCTCGTTGCGCAATCAACTCTGGAAACCTTGGGGGATCTTGTTCATGATTTTCACCTTCCTGAAGTTCTTCGTCTTCTATCAGCACGAGGTCCACCGAAGCTTGGTTTAAGAAGTGTCGAACGTCCTTGAGCCGTTGTCTCTGATGCTCATCAGGCATGGAATGGGTCATCCACTATCCTTCGAAGATGTACTTGTCGAGGAACTCGTGTGGGTTTACACCATGTCCCGGTCCCGGTTGGTCTTGAGCAACTGAGGGAGTAACTTGGGTTTGAGCCAGGGCCACGATCATGGCGGTACTTGCTTCTTCTTCTGGAAGCAAGAGGCTTGTCAGAGTCATTGGTGTGGGCGGAGGCATCTTTATATGGAAGGTTGGTGAGTCGATTTGGGTTGTATGAGTGGTGCGGTGCGTGGTGGTGGTTGTTTGGATGGTAGGCTGTGAGGTTTCCGCGGCTGCAGCGCTTTGTCTGTGTCGCGTCCGAGCTTCGTCCTTGACTTCTGGTCATTATCCTAGGTCTCCTCTCCCCCTCATGACGGCCTTGATCATCGGGGTTGTCATGTCTGCATTTGGAGCGGGAGCCTTGAGCTCGACAAGTGTCTGTCGGGCCAGGACGATCGACGAGACGGCGGAAGAGGTCTTCTTCTTCCGGCGTTCGAGTAGTCAGCTCTAGTAGGCGGGCGACTAGGATGGAGTGGAGGTCGCTGATAGGTATGGTGGTTGGGTTTATGAGGTTGTGTGAGAGGATCGGCGTGGCGGTTGGGAAGTGTTGTTTGAGTTGAGTGGGTGTGAGGATAATTCGTGAGGAAGACGACTCTGAGACGGGTGCTTTCCCACGATCTTGGCGGGACGTCTCGATTGCTGTACGCACGCTCTCCATAAGTTTCTCTTCAGATGACTGTAAAGCTTCTGAGAGAGCTGCCTGAAGTCTGTCTTCGGTCACGAACTGGACGGACGCCTCCGTCGTTGAAGGACCAGGACGACATATGTCGCCTGTTGACAACCCTTGAGCTAACACCGGCTCCTCAGGTTGGCTCATAGTCACTTGAGTTGTAACTGTTCGAGACTTCCACCCAATCCTTGAGGCGAATCACGAGGATTCTCCTCTATGGGTGTTGTGGCAGGTTCTGATTGAACCTGCGAACCAGACACGGGAAGATCATGTTGCGGCTCAAGATTGAGCGATGAAGGGTCCTCAGCACTTTGAATGATAACTGACATCGTGTCTGTTGTGGTAGTGACGGTAATGAAGAGGAACTGTAGTTGTATGCTTAGTCT
The DNA here is from genome assembly GCA_027422505.1 of Craterostigma plantagineum. Taxonomy (NCBI): domain Eukaryota; kingdom Viridiplantae; phylum Streptophyta; class Magnoliopsida; order Lamiales; family Linderniaceae; genus Craterostigma; species Craterostigma plantagineum. Next base: position 20,335 of record JAPQWV010002068.1, on the reverse strand, counting down.
TCGTGGAGTGCGTCTTATCAGTTGAATCTCCTCATCGGACTCTGTGTCGGATGAGATGGTTGTGTGTGGAGAAGGTTCACGTTCAACGTCCTCACGAGCCTGTTCCGTCATCGATGGAAGTGAGCTTTGCCCTGTTTCTGCCTCGGGCTGTGCTTCTTGTTGAAGAACCTCCTCAAAGGGCTCTTCGAGCACGCCTATATGGATGGCCACTTCCACTTGGAGCTCCTGATTTTGTTCTTCAGCTTCCATTTCTAGAGCCACCTCGTCGATCATCATGATATTGAGGTCTGGCAGCTGAGTTTCTTGGACTGGAGGCTCCTGTTCAAGCTCCTGGGCCACTGCATCGATCATCGTGTCCTCAGGGCTCCGTTGTTGTTGAGGGCTGACTGCGAAATCTGTCGGGGGACCTCTGATTATCTGTTCCGTCAGATGATTCTCCCGGCAGTATTTTTGGTATTCGGCTCCCGAGGGATCGGCGAGCCTCAGCAACTCGAACAGAATGGCCATAGATGGCTGATCCAAAATCAATAGTTTCGGATTGTGGAAGAACTTGAGCCGCGGTGGTTGGTAATTCCCTCCCGGAGGTAGTCGAGGGATGTTCTGCTCGTACATCTCCATATTTTGTCTAATGACGACGGAGAACCACCGAGCATACGGCACATTCTTTGAGCGTTTGTTTTCCTTCTGTCTGATCTGCTCTGCTAGATCATTCCAGATTAGTTGAGCGAAATCGTAATTCCGCGAGAAGGCGATTCCGTGGAAGATATGGAGAATGTTGCCGTTGCCTTTGTCGAAGCCGGCGTGCTTTGGTGATAGGCACTTGTTGATGATGCCAAAAAGTGTCTTCCAAGGATGTGGGATCCCGTTGCCCTGAACTTGAGCTAGTTTGGTCAGTGGAGGACGACATCCCATGCATTGATTGAATATCTTTATAATTCCATGGGATCCCTCTTCTCTACATTTAATTTCTAATCCCCGAGAGATACAAATTGTCCAGCGACGTTGACAAATAAAAAAAATGAAAAGACGTAATTATTTTAAGGTCTTTTTAAAAAATAGCCTTGGACTCGGTCAACGTTAAAAAAATGGCCATGTTGATTTTACCTTTTGGAAAATAGCCTTCAATTTAAGGGCATTTTCGTCTTTTACAGGAGTTATTTTTAAAAAAATAAAGGGGCCCCTACTTTATAGCACGGGTCCCCTGCTCATGGGACCAGGGGACCCGCTTACAACCCTGAAGAAAGTCTTGCACCAGCTCCGCATCAGTGGGAACGGGGTCGTAATTTTGGCTGAAAGAAAGGTCGAGGAGAAGCCTGAAGTCATTCTTGTTAATGCAGATGTGCCTCGTCCCTACAACCATCGTGAAATTGTACGTCCTGTCCATGATGAGGCTCTTGATCATCCTCCAAAACTGTTGGAGGCAAACCATCGGCATTGAGGCCGTCACCGTTAGAGCATGCCATAGGGGATGGCCTTGTAGTATTGACACCATGATCTCGTCCGGACACCTGAAGGTGGTCAGGTCGAGTTGGAAATTGGTGTCGTGGACATTGAGGTACATGGCCTTCTCATATATGTGGTTGTAGTATGTTGGATAATGATCCATCTGAAATACAATTAGAAAGAGCAAATTATTAGTTCAGAATTTAAATTGAGTCGAAATTTTTAATTTCATCAAACCATAATAATCTATCATGTCATGGCACGTTTGATGATTTTGAAAAATGTAATATGCACATAGGTCATACGAAGTGAATATTCAAGACATTAAAATATTTCGACACTTATGTATAAGACACATGTAAGTTCAACCGAAAATATGCTAAGTGTTTGATATCACTGTTCACTCCATGTTTTTTATCGTGTGAGAATGGAATTCTCAATTTTAATCTTCTAAGTGCAAAGTTCAAATTAAAATCTCCGTTTAATTTTGCGATCGAAAATTTTATTCGCTAAGTTTCGCTACGGTGGAAAAGACTTAGAGAAAAATTTCTAAGTGTTAAAACGTAAGGCGTAGTACTGTAGCCGAGAAATTTTGCAATCGAGAAAAATATCGTGTAAATTTAGGATCGAGAAATTACATTTGCGCGTAAATTTACGATCGAGAAATTTTTCGCGCATGAATAAAAATTTTCGCTGTGAAAGTTATCAAGTGAGAAAGTATTTCGATTTTAAAAAGAAATTTTTCGCTGCGAAATTTCATGATCGAGAACAAAATTGAAATCGAAATTACTATTTGCGATTGTAAGTTTTGCGCTCGAAACATATATTGCACCTTATTAGATCTATTCCATTCAGTAACCTTTTCGCTCGCATAAAATCCAAATTCAATTTCTCGATTGTAATTATTTTTCGCTCTACGTTATCTATCTTAACGACTAAGTCAAAAGTTTAGCAATCGAAAAACTTTTCCAATACAAACAATAGATCAATTGAAATTCAATTGACACTATTTGTGAGCGAGAAAGTTCTTCGACGCCTTTAAATGTTAAAACTCAGTTTCAGTCGAACTTTAAAAACGCAGATAGTCGAAGTAATACACTCCTAGAATAATCAGAAAACACCGAAACTATCTTTAGTGCAGAATTTAACCCAGATTATTCACAGAAATCGGTCGTAAACACTGCAAACTAGCATTCGAGTTTTCCTATTTTGAATAGACGAGAATATAACACTAAATTATGCGAAAGATCACATAATACAGATGCACACGGAGTTCAAACACACAATAATCCCTAAAGAATGTCGAATCTACCTCTCAAAGATGAAGATTAGTGAAAGTATGTAAGATTTTGTAAGATTTTGACTTTCGTCTTTGCGGAAAAAGTTTTTCGCGAGAGAAAAATTATCGACTATTGAGTTTTGCGATTAAGGGTTTTGCGTGTATTTGGGGATTTTCGACTGCAAGCATTAATTTCGTTAAATGGGCTGATTAGACATTTTCGATCCGTAACAATTTCTAGGCCCACTACTGTTTACGATCGAGAAACTTACTATCGAGAAATTCCCTTTGGTTACCATTGAATTTTCGCTCGACAAATTTCGATCGAGAATTTTCATTTGGTTCTTGTTTAATTTTCGCTCATCAATATGAAAGCGAAAATTACCACTTGGTCCCAAATTAATTTTCGCTCGAGAAGCTGTGAATGAAAATTACGAAATTCGCCCAAATTTCTCGATAGAAGTTTTTCTAAGTTTCCAGATTGACCGTGAGTAAACAAATAAACCACATAGTTGCTCCCCCTATATATGGAAATAAAAGCAATTAACTCCCTGTAATTCAGATTAGTGACATCTGGCTCCCTCTTCAAATTTTATAAATCTGCAATACTTAGAGCAAAAGATGTCGAGATGATTAGAGTTAATTTTTGGAAGCAATTTTCTATTTAGCCTCCCCTTGACATATTATACCAATGTCGTGAGCTCCAAAACGCGAAGATTCGTGAAGTCCTTCTCTGAAGTGCGTTGTTCAAGAAAAATCAAATTGGAATTTACTGCAACACTTAGAGAAAGATCATCAAAATTATTTGGAGGTCAAGGCATAAATGTAGTAAATGCTCCCCCTCAAATAGTGCACTTCAATTGATTTAACAAGTAAGTACATAAATCAATCTAAGTAACAATTATTAAGAACATGCGATTTATCAAGATTAGCCTAGATACATGGTCCCATATACATGTAATTGTAATTTCGCACGAGGGTATGAGCATGAACAATATATCGCATTTAATCAATTCCGTGTAGATGCAAAGTAACATTGCATATCAAAATGTGCGAGTTTCTTTCACCTTTTTTTTTTATTAAGAAAGAAAAAAAATCAATAAAATATTATTACATATCTATTTTCTTATGAATATTAATACTACTAATAATATGCGGTCAGATCATTTTGCTTTGATAAATCGTCACGCCTAAAATTTCACAAGACATTAGAAAGATCATATGCCGTCAAGTCACGTCAACAATCTAAAGTCCTAAGTCCATAGAGTAGTCCATTTCGACAACTCTCACCAGGTTCACTCTAGCACTCTATTATTTTTAACTTGGGATTTTATATTTATATCACTCAAGTCAACATAAGTAATATTACGTCAATTTACCTATGATCAAGGCGCTTTTAATCAATTCACCTAAGCGAAAGATCGTCGATGTGGAATCAAAGGGACTTAAAAAGGTTTCAATTTGGCTATGACTAAGATGGGAAGGAACATTTTGGAAAATGTTGGCTTTTTGTCGTCTTCCATTTCTTCATCGTTCTTTTCCACCGGCATTTTTATTTTCTATTTTTCATCCTTTTTATGTTTTCTATTCCCTTTTATGCTCAAGCTGAAGCTCCGCTTCTCCACGAGGCAATAGGAGTGTAGAATACGATTTTAATTGTACATTGATTTAATTACATGTCCTTGTAATTAGGGGCTTGATGTATAGTTGTCCTTAATTTAGAACTTAGTTTGTAATTTATACCAAGCTTTTTTGGTATAAATAGATGTACAAACATTGAGCTTATATAGAAGATTTTAGAAATTGATCCGAAAGGCTTACAATTCGATTTCTAGATAGAGAAACAACAAATATCTTCTCTCACTACTCGAAATTCTCTCTTGAGCTCTACAAGAAGGTTTTCGATCGAAATCTCAATCTCCACAATTCTTATCGATTCCTTTAGAATTCATGCCTAGGATCTTAGAGTTGATAAATTAGGACCTAACAATTGGTATCAAAGCAGATTCGTTCTGTTTTGAATGAAAAATTGTTAGAATTCAGATCGAAAATTTTATTCTGAAACTGTTCCGTCCGAAGAACAGTTTCGGCGCAAAAATTGATTTTCGATCTGATTTGCTTAATTCCGTGCTGAATTGGCTTGAATTTGATGTTTATGTGCTTATTGTAGTGATATAAATTGAGTGCCATTAGATTCGTAGCTATTTGAACTTCATTTTAGCAGTTTGGATTATGTAAGATCCTTGCTTACTTAGAACTATGTTGGAGATGTTTTGTTACTGATTTTTGATCTTCACTCTCAGGAACAAGAAGATAAGAGGATTAAGGAAGAAGACGAAGGAGGTAGACGAGATAGAGAAAATGAGAGAGACGAGAAAGCAAGAGAAGAGAGAAAGGTTGTTGAAGATTTTCTATATTCTCCATAATGGTATCATACACTGCTATATAACCAAAACGTTTAGGAAAAGACAAAACATAACTAACCAAATAACAATCTAATTACTGCCTTTGTCTCCCCTGAACACGTCACCACTCACCAACGTCTCTGGGTCGAAATGGATAGCTTCTGGGAAATAAAATAGTTGGGCCTTAGCTTGTTAATCCGGCCTGCTAGCATAGTCATGAGCTGAACTGTAGCACCCGGATCCTCGTAAGCATATAGGGCCAATAAATGTGCATGAATGTTGACTGCGATTACGTGCGCTTTTATGAATTTTACGAGTACGTGAATTTCGTGGGTCAATTACGTGACTGCACGACTTCACGAATTTTGTGCACGTAGTTATATGCTTAGGTAAATCATGAGAATTTTATGCTTAAGCGAATTACGAGAAATTTTGTGCATTTAATTACGTTATTGTGGTGACATCTAACTTAAATAGGATTTCCGAAAATGGCTTAGGAATGAAGATAATATATTACCCAAATTAGTGGGAACCCAATAAGTATTAAATGGAATAACAAAGCCCAAGTGGGATTTCAAGTTAGTCCAAATACTTAGAAGTAGGGATAGAAGTTAGGGCTACAATTTCAATTGGATTGAAAATTTAAACTTGGGCCCAATATCCTTAGAAATGAAGTTTAGCAAACAAGATCCCTAAATTAGGGAGAACTCACGTCAACCTAAAACCCCACCATACCTACCTATATTAAGATATTTTATTTAAAAATCTTTAAAGTGACAACCCCCATTTGCAAGAAAACCATCGAACTTTGAGGAGAGAAGAAGGGAAGAGATCTAACCAAAGGCTCGAATAGGTAAGAATTCTTAATATAACTTTTAGTCTCCTTGGTTAGGCAAAACGTGTCTTGAAGATTTAAGCACGAAAATGTTAACTACTAGGTTTGTGCGAATCTTAATTGTCGAGAGAAATAAGTTCTCATTTTGACTTGGTGTTTTAGCGCTAGGCCATGTTTAAGGAACTTATAGGCACGAAAATGATAAAGGCTTAGGGTTCGCACTAGTAGCTCACGAGAGTTTGGGAAAAATAATTAAGGTGCAGGGGATGTTCAAATTGTTCTTGAAAAGTTAGATATCTAGATCGAAAGGTTTCACGGGCTAGATGTTTTGCGAATGGCCCGAGGTTTGCGAACTCCATGCATGTCGCGGACTAAGGTGGGGTTCGCAAAACATGCAAGCATTTCGCGAATTGAGGCCAGCTTGACGAAGTGGGAGTTTTGCGGGTCAAGTAAGTCGCGGGTCCATGAGAGTTCGCAAATTGGGCTAACCGCGATCCTAGTTCGTGAAATGGTGTTTTTGCGGGTTGGGTGCTACGCGATGAATTTCGCGAATCAATGGTGTTCGCGAAACGTGGTTTGCGAATTGCCAAGGGTAAAGGCAACTTCGCGAATTGGGTACGACATGTGATAGTTTGCGAACTACAATAGATCACGAATTAGGAGGTAACTCGCAAACCATTTAGGCGGCGAACTCTAGTATGCAATTTGTATGTATAGAGTAGAGAATTCCGCGAATTCGATACGATAAGCATTTTGCGAATCCAAGGTTGGCGAATTCCATGTGAGAGCTAATTCGCGAACAAGCTTGGCGAATTCCGTCTATTCTTATGAGGGGTTCGCGAACCAACTAATCACTTTGCGAACTGACTTCGCAAGTCGTAATACGTTAATTCTAAGGTTCGCAAATTAGAAACTTTGCCAAGTCAAGATTTGCGAATGTAACTTCGCGAATTACTAGGAACTTAAGAATACTTCGCGACCATGTAGAAACCGCCGAGTGTGTGTATAGCAAACTTCACGAATTGTTAGGACACTTTAGAACTTTGGGAGGTGAAAGAATAAAATAATACTATTATGTCGTATATAAGCTGGGCGAATTATATTTATGCTAGGAAACAAACCTCAATAATTGAGTAGTTGGTAATTGTGCAAGCACTAGGGAAGGTCACGTAGCATAATGGAATAAAAAAATATTATAAGCTACCTAGAACTTAACAAAAGGAATAGAATAATATTATAGATTAAACATAGAACTTCATAAAGGAATAAAATAATATATAAGTCATATGGGACTTCATGAGGGAATATTATAAGTTATAGAAGAACTTCACGCATTGATGTAGGTGATTCACAAAGTGGAGTATTTCAAATAACCAATGAGCACTTGACAAATTGATACTAAGCAACAACTCCACAAGTTGACTAGCACTTCACGAGAATTAAGGCAATAAAATAATAAGATAAGCACTTCACGTAATGTAGTTATACAAAGAACTTCACGAACTATAGGGAACCTCGCGTACTCCATGTAGAGTTCGCGAACCCTACTTGGCGAATCCAAGATTTGATGAATTCAATAGTAAGGAGCAAACTTCACGAACCCAATTTCACGGGTCATCAGGACACAATTTCGCGAATTGAGAGATCTAGCTAGGCACTTCCCGAATTAAGTTTCACGCACTTTAATAATTTCACGAACCTTGAGATTTTACGAATTCACGATTTACGGACTCTTTCTAAGTAATTATCCTTTAAAGGTAATAACAGATATAACATATATAGACACTTAGGAATTTCAAGTGCTTAACTATTAATTAAGATAGTGTACTGACATTGATATCTTATGCTTAATGACGGGACTTAGGAAGTTCACCTGATCAGTAGCATAGTCGACGGACGACAGGTAAGTAGAAGTTCAACTACAGCACATAACTTGCATACACGTGCTTAAATCGTATGACTAGGTGCTTTGATGCTTATCTGAATGATGTATGCCCGATATTACGTGACTATGTGCCTCGATGATTACATGATTTACGTGGATTAAATGATATGCTGTCTCTCGGTAAGTGTGTACGGCATTTGTTGCATTTCATACTCACGTGCATACACGATCATATGCGGGAGGGTTGTAAGAGTTGAGTATGCATATATATGATGTATCGCTTGAAAGCGATTGATACATTGCCGATATGGGCATGTGTGTCGACTCGCAGTTGAGTCAAGGGCTGTCCACTATGCCACCAGGGCGGCGTTTAGCGTCGTCGTGCTATTACGTAAATATGTATAAGACACATTCGGAATCACATTGGGCGGTAAAGGCATAGATAGCCTCCCAAATGTGGACCGTACCAGGGTTGCCTCTCAACGATGAGTTCCATTGGGCCGTAAAGGCAATATGGGCCTCCCAAAAGTGAACCTCGTTGGGCTGAAAAGGAGCCAAAGAGATGCACAATGTCTACCTCTCGACGGCGAGTTACATTTGGGCCGTAAAGGTGATATTGGCCTCCCAAAAGTGAACCGCGTCGGGCTGAAAAGGAACCACAGAAAAGAATAGGGCTGCCTCTCAACGGTGAGTTCCATTGGGCCGTAAAGGCGATATGGGCCTCCCAAAAGTGAACCTCGTTGGGCTGAGAAGGAGCCACAGAGACGAATAGGGTTGCCTCTCAACGGCGAGTCCCATTGGGCTGAAAAGGCAATATAGGCCTCCTAGATGGTGACCGCGTTGGGCAGAAAAGGGACCACATGAATGAGTAGTGATTAGCCTCTCGTGCGGACCGCTTCGGGCCGAAAAGGCGACAGTAGCCTCCCAAATGTGGTCTGTATCGGGCTGAAAAGGTGGGCTGAAAAGGGGCCGTATACATATATTACTATTATGTATGTAATGAAATATATTAGGGCGATGCCCGTTGGCGAAGAGACCGCGTATATATATGTATTATTATTATTATTATTATGTACGTAATGAAATATACTAGGGCGATGCCCGTTGGCGAAAGGGCCGTGTATATATATTATTATTATATACGTAATGAAATATACTAGGGCAATGCCCGATTGGCGAAGGGCCATATATATGTTTATGTTATAATTGGGCAATGCCCGTGGCGGTAAGGTGCGACCTGGAGGGTGCGACCTGAGGGTATAAGCGACACAGGGTGGAACCCTGGTGTAGGCAACCTCAGAGTGGGCTACCAGCGTGAGCGACCGCCGGCAGTCGGGGACGACCGGGTACATATGGCGACCTAGGGGAACGATGTGCATCCTAGGGCATGGCCATCGGGTGTGGACCGCTGTCTATTTGTCCCTGGTGGACGTGAGCTCTTTGTGGGGCATAGTGAGATTAGCCGAGGGCCCTGAGTGATGTCAGTACGAATATGATAAGCATCGGCGTGGATTGCCTTTGCGAAGTATTAAGGGCATAGGCGCGGATCGTCTCTACGTAGTAGTATATGCATTGGCGTGATTGTCTTTGCAGGGAAGGGACACGTGCATACATGCATAATTTCTACTTACTGAGCCTCGGTGGCTCATTTCTTTATGTTATGTGTTGTAGGTACATACGATCACGGTACGTGATCGCCTAGCTGGCAAGGCCTACCTTTTGAAGCTTCCGAATGCTTTTGGGGGTGGACGTGTGTGTATGGATGACGACCTGTGAGGCCGGGCGCATAGGAACTTTTGCTGTGCCATCGCAACCGCCCCGAGTAAATACGAATTAGGATTAGCGTGTAATTAGAACTCTAAGAATTTCTTTTGACGCGGAAGCATTCTTTTGGCATGTATTGGACAGAGTTCCATCATGTAAATGAAAAATGAAAAATTTCGTACGCATTTCCGCAGTTCCTTCATTTAGATACGCCGTTAGACACTTAGGATGACGTTAGAAATGGTGGCGATGGCTAGGGTCGCTACAGTTGGTATCAGAGCTTCGGTCACAGGTTCTGTAGACTGTCCATACACACACACCCAAAAGCGCGGAAGCAGCCTTGCCTGTAAGTGTTATGATTGATATACTTATGTGCTTTTAATACGTGCCGCTTTGTTTCACTAATTGAAGAATGACTAGCGAGTCTAGAGAAATGATCGGCGAGTCAAGTCGCGGGGTGACATCTGGATCACCTACGAATGAACAAAGCACAATGCTCCTGCACCTCACCGAATTGGTCCAACAACAGTCGGATCAAATTGGTGAACTCAAAGACCAAGTTAGTGAACTCAAGGGCCTGCTCTATGATCTCATTAAGAAGCAGAGTTCCTTTGAATCCCGAAGATCCTCGCACGCGGGGATAATAGGAAAAGAATTCCCAGAACGAAACACTCCAACTCTTACGAATGCTGCTAACCCTACTAGGAATGAGATCCAAATTTCCCAGACCCCATAAAGGAAAGAGAAAAGCAGAAGGCGGGCCGGGACAAGGAAGTAACAAGAAGCTCCGACCTTTTCAACCCACCATATCAATGTGCCGAAGATGTACACGGCGACACCAGGGAGTCTGCTACTCACAGAAGGCGAACTGCTTCAAGTGTGGCAAGGCGGGTCACTATTCTAGGGCGTGCCCGGGAAAGGGACCAGGAAGCCAAGCCGATGGTCAAGCAGAACCATCAACAGGGCCAGCTAGAGCATACGCAACCATATCAGAGGAAACAGGGGAGAACCCGCCGGTGGAGACAGGTAACCTACCCGCACATCAAACCATCACCATGCATCTTAGTAACTTAGGAGCCCACACCCTTGTGTACTCTTTACTTACGTGGCGAGACTCGAGATTTCTCCTGGTCAATTTGAGTACAAGTATGAAAGTCACCATTTCTCACGAGACTTCGACCCGAACTGATCAAGACCATAATCTTCCTTCTTGAATATTCTTTCTTTCTGGAGTGTAATTATGAGGCTACAATCGTCTCTCTTCAGCACGACAGACCTAAACCCAGTGATGTCGGAATGTGACCCTGACCCAATCTTTCCGTCCTCCTATGAATCATGCATGCTCAGTAGCCGAGTGGCACAACGGAAGCGTGATGGCGCTCGGGATTTTCAATTTCTGCCTGAAACAGAGTAGTAGCTATTTCCATTACCTCGTCAAAGCGAATACGGGTTTGACTAGGTTGGGCGATACTCGCGTCTCCTCAATCGAGGATTCACCCATAGGATCCGAGACGACAAGGGAGACCGTATGTCTTTCTGTATGATCTAGCTTCTTTCTATTCCAGATAGAATAATTCTTCTCTCCTATCGGAACATGAACGTTCTTCCTCGAACCTCTAAAAATGAAGAATAGATAGATCGCTTTAAGGGGAGTAGGTTAAGAACTAGTCGCAGGACTTTGCGTCCCATATTAGAAAATAAGGGCGACTGCTAAGACTCCGAATATGCCATACAATTAGCACGTTAGGAGCCTACATAAATCCTAGATAAAACCTGGATTTCGGGAACGCGACGAAAATAGGATGAGTCAAGACAAGGGCGCCATTGTGCCCAATTGACTCAGAATACGATGGACCTGGCACTTACGACCCTCGATTGTTGTCTCCGTTTCTTATCTAAGATGCCAACGAGGTTGCGAAGGCGATAAATGCGAATCCTAGAGCCATTCTGCCGTGATTTATCCCTACGCTAAGTGGCCAGTGCAAGAATCCTAGTTACTTCCCGGAAATCTTCAGGATTTTCAATTCCCAAGCGATTTCCGCAAGACTAATGTTCCAAATTTTTCGCGCGTGATTCAACATTTTCCACTCCACTTTCGATCATTTTGAGAATTTTCTGAACTCTTCATTGGCCTTCTATCGTCTAGAAGAGAGTTCGGTATCTCGAGTTGTTCCAAATGGGCTGATTTCGGGGGCGAAATCCTCTTTAAGGGGGGGAGGATGTAGCACCCGGATCCTCGTAAGCATATAGGGCCAATAAATGTGCATGAATGTTGACTGCGATTACGTGCGCTTTTATGAATTTTACGAGTACGTGAATTTCGTGGGTCAATTACGTGACTGCACGACTTCACGAATTTTGTGCACGTAGTTATATGCTTAGGTAAATCATGAGAATTTTATGCTTAAGCGAATTACGAGAAATTTTGTGCATTTAATTACGTTATTGTGGTGACATCTAACTTAAATAGGATTTCCGAAAATGGCTTAGGAATGAAGATAATATATTACCCAAATTAGTGGGAACCCAATAAGTATTAAATGGAATAACAAAGCCCAAGTGGGATTTCAAGTTAGTCCAAATACTTAGAAGTAGGGATAGAAGTTAGGGCTACAATTTCAATTGGATTGAAAATTTAAACTTGGGCCCAATATCCTTAGAAATGAAGTTTAGCAAACAAGATCCCTAAATTAGGGAGAACTCACGTCAACCTAAAACCCCACCATACCTACCTATATTAAGATATTTATTTAAAAATCTTTAAAGTGACAACCCCCATTTGCAAGAAAACCATCGAACTTTGAGGAGAGAAGAAGGGAAGAGATCTAACCAAAGGCTCGAATAGGTAAGAATTCTTAATATAACTTTTAGTCTCCTTGGTTAGGCAAAACGTGTCTTGAAGATTTAAGCACGAAAATGTTAACTACTAGGTTTGTGCGAATCTTAATTGTCGAGAGAAATAAGTTCTCATTTTGACTTGGTGTTTTAGCGCTAGGCCATGTTTAAGGAACTTATAGGCACGAAAATGATAAAGGCTTAGGGTTCGCACTAGTAGCTCACGAGAGTTTGGGAAAAATAATTAAGGTGCAGGGGATGTTCAAATTGTTCTTGAAAAGTTAGATATCTAGATCGAAAGGTTTCACGGGCTAGATGTTTTGTGAATGGCCCGAGGTTTGCGAACTCCATGCATGTCGCGGACTAAGGTGGGGTTCGCAAAACATGCAAGCATTTCGCGAATTGAGGCCAGCTTGACGAAGTGGGAGTTTTGCGGGTCAAGTAAGTCGCGGGTCCATGAGAGTTCGCAAATTGGGCTAACCGCGATCCTAGTTCGTGAAATGGTGTTTTTGCGGGTTGGGTGCTACGCGATGAATTTCGCGAATCAATGGTGTTCGCGAAACGTGGTTTGCGAATTGCCAAGGGTAAAGGCAACTTCGCGAATTGGGTACGACATGTGATAGTTTGCGAACTACAATAGATCACGAATTAGGAGGTAACTCGCAAACCATTTAGGCGGCGAACTCTAGTATGCAATTTGTATGTATAGAGTAGAGAATTCCGCGAATTCGATACGATAAGCATTTTGCGAATCCAAGGTTGGCGAATTCCATGTGAGAGCTAATTCGCGAACAAGCTTGGCGAATTCCGTCTATTCTTATGAGGGGTTCGCGAACCAACTAATCACTTTGCGAACTGACTTCGCAAGTCGTAATACGTTAATTCTAAGGTTCGCAAATTAGAAACTTTGCCAAGTCAAGATTTGCGAATGTAACTTCGCGAATTACTAGGAACTTAAGAATACTTCGCGACCATGTAGAAACCGCCGAGTGTGTGTATAGCAAACTTCACGAATTGTTAGGACACTTTAGAACTTTGGGAGGTGAAAGAATAAAATAATACTATTATGTCGTATATAAGCTGGGCGAATTATATTTATGCTAGGAAACAAACCTCAATAATTGAGTAGTTGGTAATTGTGCAAGCACTAGGGAAGGTCACGTAGCATAATGGAATAAAAAAATATTATAAGCTACCTAGAACTTAACAAAAGGAATAGAATAATATTATAGATTAAACATAGAACTTCATAAAGGAATAAAATAATATATAAGTCATATGGGACTTCATGAGGGAATATTATAAGTTATAGAAGAACTTCACGCATTGATGTAGGTGATTCACAAAGTGGAGTATTTCAAATAACCAATGAGCACTTGACAAATTGATACTAAGCAACAACTCCACAAGTTGACTAGCACTTCACGAGAATTAAGGCAATAAAATAATAAGATAAGCACTTCACGTAATGTAGTTATACAAAGAACTTCACGAACTATAGGGAACCTCGCGTACTTCATGTAGAGTTCGCGAACCCTACTTGGCGAATCCAAGATTTGATGAATTCAATAGTAAGGAGCAAACTTCACGAACCCAATTTCACGGGTCATCAGGACACAATTTCGCGAATTGAGAGATCTAGCTAGGCACTTCCCGAATTAAGTTTCACGCACTTTAATAATTTCACGAACCTTGAGATTTTACGAATTCACGATTTACGGACTCTTTCTAAGTAATTATCCTTTAAAGGTAATAACAGATATAACATATATAGACACTTAGGAATTTCAAGTGCTTAACTATTAATTAAGATAGTGTACTGACATTGATATCTTATGCTTAATGACGGGACTTAGGAAGTTCACCTGATCAGTAGCATAGTCGACGGACGACAGGTAAGTAGAAGTTCAACTACAGCACATAACTTGCATACACGTGCTTAAATCGTATGACTAGGTGCTTTGATGCTTATCTGAATGATGTATGCCCGATATTACGTGACTATGTGCCTCGATGATTACATGATTTACGTGGATTAAATGATATGCTGTCTCTCGGTAAGTGTGTACGGCATTTGTTGCATTTCATACTCACGTGCATACACGATCATATGCGGGAGGGTTGTAAGAGTTGAGTATGCATATATATGATGTATCGCTTGAAAGCGATTGATACATTGCCGATATGGGCATGTGTGTCGACTCGCAGTTGAGTCAAGGGCTGTCCACTATGCCACCAGGGCGGCGTTTAGCGTCGTCGTGCTATTACGTAAATATGTATAAGACACATTCGGAATCACATTGGGCGGTAAAGGCATAGATAGCCTCCCAAATGTGGACCGTACCAGGGTTGCCTCTCAACGATGAGTTCCATTGGGCCGTAAAGGCAATATGGGCCTCCCAAAAGTGAACCTCGTTGGGCTGAAAAGGAGCCAAAGAGATGCACAATGTCTACCTCTCGACGGCGAGTTACATTTGGGCCGTAAAGGTGATATTGGCCTCCCAAAAGTGAACCGCGTCGGGCTGAAAAGGAACCACAGAAAAGAATAGGGCTGCCTCTCAACGGTGAGTTCCATTGGGCCGTAAAGGCGATATGGGCCTCCCAAAAGTGAACCTCGTTGGGCTGAGAAGGAGCCACAGAGACGAATAGGGTTGCCTCTCAACGGCGAGTCCCATTGGGCTGAAAAGGCAATATAGGCCTCCTAGATGGTGACCGCGTTGGGCAGAAAAGGGACCACATGAATGAGTAGTGATTAGCCTCTCGTGCGGACCGCTTCGGGCCGAAAAGGCGACAGTAGCCTCCCAAATGTGGTCTGTATCGGGCTGAAAAGGTGGGCTGAAAAGGGGCCGTATACATATATTACTATTATGTATGTAATGAAATATATTAGGGCGATGCCCGTTGGCGAAGAGACCGCGTATATATATGTATTATTATTATTATTATGTACGTAATGAAATATACTAGGGCGATGCCCGTTGGCGAAAGGGCCGTGTATATATATTATTATTATTATATACGTAATGAAATATACTAGGGCAATGCCCGATTGGCGAAGGGCCATATATATGTTTATGTTATAATTGGGCAATGCCCGTGGCGGTAAGGTGCGACCTGGAGGGTGCGACCTGAGGGTATAAGCGACACAGGGTGGAACCCTGGTGTAGGCAACCTCAGAGTGGGCTACCAGCGTGAGCGACCGCCGGCAGTCGGGGACGACCGGGTACATATGGCGACCTAGGGGAACGATGTGCATCCTAGGGCATGGCCATCGGGTGTGGACCGCTGTCTATTTGTCCCTGGTGGACGTGAGCTCTTTGTGGGGCATAGTGAGATTAGCCGAGGGCCCTGAGTGATGTCAGTACGAATATGATAAGCATCGGCGTGGATTGCCTTTGCGAAGTATTAAGGGCATAGGCGCGGATCGTCTCTACGTAGTAGTATATGCATTGGCGTGATTGTCTTTGCAGGGAAGGGACACGTGCATACATGCATAATTTCTACTTACTGAGCCTCGGTGGCTCATTTCTTTATGTTATGTGTTGTAGGTACATACGATCACGGTACGTGATCGCCTAGCTGGCAAGGCCTACCTTTTGAAGCTTCCGAATGCTTTTGGGGGTGGACGTGTGTGTATGGATGACGACCTGTGAGGCCGGGCGCATAGGAGCTTTTGCTGTGCCATCGCAACCGCCCCGAGTAAATACGAATTAGGATTAGCGTGTAATTAGAACTCTAAGAATTTCTTTTGACGCGGAAGCATTCTTTTGGCATGTATTGGACAGAGTTCCATCATGTAAATGAAAAATGAAAAATTTCGTACGCATTTCCGCAGTTCCTTCATTTAGATACGCCGTTAGACACTTAGGATGACGTTAGAAATGGTGGCGATGGCTAGGGTCGCTACATGAACCCATCAGCTAACCATTCTCGGGCTCAACTCCTTCAGACATCTCTTCCTCGTACCCATCGACATTCACCACATCTTCAGACAACTTCCTATCAGACATACAAGATCTTGCATCACTCCTTCGTTTTAAGACTCCTTGCCCTCGAGGATCGAATTTAGGGAAAACCGACTTGATGAAGGCAAGATCTTCGCACGAGGCCTCTTCAGGAGTTGAGTACGCCCATTGCACCAGTACTTGTCGCACCGGTATCTTCCTCCTGACAATGGTTCTCTTTCCCAAGATCTGAACCGGGGCTATCTTGATCTCTCCTTGGTCATTTACCGGCGGTAACACTGGTGTGGGGCGGTGCTCGGGCTTGACCCTCCTTTTCAGCAAGGACACATGGAAGATCGGGTGTATCTGACTCTCGGCCGGTAACTGCAGTAGGGTTGTAATACTTCTGAGAAAGCTTCATCTTCCTCCTTAAAGCTAAGGAATTCTATCGATAGGGTTGTAGTTTAAGGAAGACTTCATCCCCAACCTCGAATTCTCTTTCCACTCTTTTCATATCTGCATAGAATTTTGTTCGAGCTTGTGCTTGAGCCAAATTATCCTTTAAAATCTGTATGACCCTCTATTTTTCTTGCAGGAACTCCTTCAATGACGCGTTGGGGACCTCGGCCAAGTCACCCATGGGAAATTGAGAAGGGTTATACCCATAAAGCGCAAGAAAAGGGGTCATCTTTATGCTCCGGTGGTAGTTGGTATTGTACCAGAATTCGGCCAAAGGTAGAAATTTGCCCCATGTTTTTGGTTTGAGATGGCACATGGCTCTGAGATAATTCTCCAAACACTGATTTACCTTCTCTGTTTGACCATCAGTCTGCGGATGGTAAGCAGTAGAGAGGGATAACTCAGTTCCAATGGCCTTGAATAATAGCTGCCAAAAATTGACTAGTGAAGATTTTGTCCCGATCTGAGACAATGTTGCTAGGTAGGCCATGCAACTTGTAGATGTTGTTGACGAAGACCTTAACCACAGTCTCTGTTGTGTAGGGATGTGAGAGAGCAAAGAAGTGGCCATACTTGGTCAACCTATCCACAATGACAAAAATGGAGTCCTTCCCTTCGGACTTGGGGAGCCCTTCTATGAAATCCATGGATATGTTTGACCAAGCTTGCGTGGGAATTGGTAGAGGTTGCAGCAATCCCGGGTACGGAACTGTCTCTGACTTAACCTTTTGACAAACCTCACATTCCTTAACCCAATTCGTAATGTCTGATTTCAGGCCAGGCCATGTAAAGAGCGATTTCACACGGTTGTATGTACCAATAATACCAGAATGTCCTCCCAAAGGTGAAGTATGTAGGATATCAAAGATTTTATGCCTCAGCTCCGCTTTATTCCCCACTCATATTCTGGCAGAACTTCTGAGAATCCCATGTTTGTAAATGTAGTCCTAGGCTGCAGTAGGATCTAAAATCTTTTCTTGGATGATTTTGCTATAATGCTCATCCCCTTCATAGCTTTGTTGCACCTCATTTACCCACTGTGGTATTAGAGTAGAAATTGCTTTGCACTCGGGCTGCTCCTGTTCCATCCTAGACAATGCATCCGCAGCAAGATTTTCCTTTCCCTTTTTGTAATTAATTTCGTAGTCGAGGCCCATAAGTTTAGTAACCCATTCCCTTGTAGGTAGTGCCTCCACCTGCTTACAGCCATGAGCAGGGCCAAGAGTTCCTTCTCATACATGGACAACCCCTGATTCTTCGTACTTATCGCCTTACTGAGGTATGCTATGGGATTCCCACACTGCTTGAGAACAGCCCCAATACCCTTCCCTGATGCGTCCGTCTCCACTACGAAAGGCATGGAGAAATTTGGTAGGGCCAGAACAGGAGCTGTGGACATCGCTACCTTAAGGTTCTCAAAAGCTCTAGTGGCTTCCTCCCCCCAAACGAAAGAATCCTTTTTCAGCAAACAGGTGAGCGGTTTACTGATCTGACCGTAGTTTTTGATGAACCTTCTGTAATATTCTGTGAGGCCTAAGAATCCCCTCAAAGACTTAAGATTTTTAGGTATAGGCCAATTAACCATGCAATCAATCTTAGAGGGATCAGTAGATACCCCTTCAGCTGATATTATATGGCCCAAGTAATCCACTTTAGATTTCCCAAAACTGCACTTGCTCCCTTTAGCAAACAGACTGTGTTTCCTTATGATTTTCAGCACAATGTTCAGGTGCTGAATATGATCTTCTAGGCTCAAGCTATACACCAAAATATCATCAAAAAATACCAACACGAACTTCCTGAGATGTTCTCCCAAATACATGATTCATGAGAGCTTGAAATGTAGAGGGCGCATTGCATAAGCCAAAAGGCATTACCAAGAATTCATAGTGACCTTGATGTGTAGTAAAACTAGTGAGAGGTATGTGTGTTCATGCTTCATTCTGATCTGGAAATATCCTGATCTCAAATCAATCTTGGAGAAATATTTAGCCCCATGTAGCTCATCTAATAATTCATCAATGATTGGTATAGGAAAGTTATGTTTGATCGTCAGACTATTGAGGTACCTGTAATCTATGCATAACCTCCAACTCCCATCTTTCTTTTTGACCAGGATCACAGGAGAAGCAAAAGGGCTGTTGCTTGTTCGGATCACCCCTGTAGATAGCATTTCTCTCACTTGCTTTTCAATCTCCCCCTTCTGAGAATGGCTGTACCTGTATGGTGGATGCTTCTTGGGAATGGCATCAGGTATCAAGTGTATTTGGTGTTCAATTTCCCTGTTGGGAGGCAGGGATTTTGGTTCCTGAAATACATCTGAGAATTGGGCCAGCAATTTGTTTATCTCAGGTTCTGTAACTCCTTCCTTTAGGGAACAAGTAGTGATAGAATATATTCTGCCCAAAGGTCCTCCCAAATCTTGTTTCAAGACATGTTTAAGCCCTTTTACAGCTATCCTCATGAGCTCATCTCGATCTTTGATGGCATTTATGACAGCTCTGCCCTGCCCATGCTCCACAGATAAGCTCATCTCGCTGTAGTTGATTATCCCCTTGTAATGTTTGAGCCGATCTCCTCCTAGAACCATTTCACAGCCCCCCAGCCTGATGATTCTAATGGGGTGGCAGAATACTTGTTTTTGTATTTCCCAAGAAAACTTTGGGCAGATTGTCTGGCTTATTATCTTCCCACCGTCAGCCACACTCACTAACATGGGTGTAGTCAACTGTAACTCACATCCCAACCTCATGGCTGTCTGCTCATCCAAAAAATAGTGAGTACTACCACTGTCAACTAGAATATGAATAGCCAGATCTCCCACAGTTCCCTTGACCGTGAATATGTTAGAGCTAGTACTCCCAGATATTGCATTCAGGGACACTGTCATGTCCTCTTCCTCCGGCTCTTCTTCTGTTTGATATAATGCATCTAAGTCTTGCCCAAGGGGTTCCCTTCTTCCTCAGCAGTCATCATGAGATAGAGCTGCTTCTCCAACCTACACCCGTGCCCAGCCGTGTACGTCTCATCACAGTTGTAACATAACTTTTTGTCCCTCCTTGCCTTCATTTCAGCAGCTGTTAGGAGCTTTCTAGGTGGGTAACTGCCGTTCGTAGGTGGTTTTGGGGGTGGTCTGTTGGTAAACTCTTGGTTTGGGGGCTTGTAGGGAACCTTAGGATGAATGTTTCCTCCTGCCTCTTGGCTAAGGCTAGGGCCTGAGTAAGGGTTTTGGGTTTCATGGCCAACACATACCCTTTTAACTCTTCCTTTAAGCCGCTGATGAAGCTGGAAACAAAGTAGGATTCAGAGGGCTCTTTGTTGAACAACATCATGTATGCCTTGAGCTCCTCAATCTTCTCAACGTATTGGTCCATATTATTAGCTTGACGTAGCTGGTGAAACTCTCCTATTATAAGTTCTGGCTCAATGAAATCGAACCTCTCAGAGATGGCCTCCTCAAATTTTTCCCAAGTCAGCGAATCTCTT
>JAPQWV010002067.1:0-65007 GCA_027422505.1 Craterostigma plantagineum | reverse complement strand
TTATTGGTTCTTCAATTGATGTTTGTAGGGAATCTATTTGTAATATTGTGATAGGAATTGTCTAAATCAGTACAGCTCGGCTATTATTGTGGGTCTGTCTACGTTATCGTTCTCTCAATCAACTTCCATCATTTAGCATTATGTGAAAAAAAAAACATACATATATATGATGTTTACAAAAATTCATATATATGTATATACTGACCTAGTATCCTTATCTATTTTATCACATTTGATTCATCTTTGGCACGAATGCGATATCTCTTATTTAGTATTTTTAGACCCCTCCAAAAACTACTAAATCTTATTTCGGCACGCAAGTAAAAGATGACTTTATTTGTTGCACTAAAAATGTCAAAACAAATATTATATATCGGTCAAAGTTACATCTTCAACGAGGAACCCTTGATCTATATAAGGTACGGTCGATAAACGTGTACCTTAATTTGTATAAAATATTTGCAAATTGTTTCAACTTTTAATCATACGCAAATAGATAAACCCTTCTATGATTTGGCTTTACATGGTAAAAAATATTAACCAAACCAAATTAATGGCCCTTGTGGATATGCAAATCTCATCATCGTGAAAGAAGGCGAATTACTTTAGTACAACTTTTTCATATAATAATGAGATGAAATGTAGTTTCTACTTCTCATCCTTATTACACTAAAAAGTAACAGAAAGTGATTAACAATATTCTATCTCGTTAGCTTTAACGCTTTGCTTTAAAAAGGTTCCATTGATAAAGAAAGTTGGGATGATGGCATTTTAATTATACTAAAGAAAGAAACGCACTTGCGTTAATTTTTTGATATGGGGGAATCACGAAGATTGTCTTTATCTTTTTTAGAATGCTTTCTCTTTTCATATTCTATTACTTATTAGATTTTAAGAGTCTTTTCTTTTGTCCACTCAATCGAAGCTAGCTTTTCATTCCCTCCCTCGTATCATATGCTTAGTATATCAAACTTAAGGATATCAATAATTCTAGTTATATATTCCCACCCAAATGGATATGGAGACGTTGTTTATTCTAATTATCAAAATATTTTTAATGAGAGGCTGATACATTCTTCTCCAAGATAACCTTTTTGTTCTCTGATTGATGTTTGAATGTTAATCAAGGCAATATTCTTTGCACTTTGTTCTACTGGTAAAAAAAATATAGGGTAACAATATCGTATGTGAGTTTTGACTTAGTAACATACTATTTAGGGTTCAAACTTTAGTTCTATTTATTTTAATCTGTCTCTCGATTTGATTTATCAGTCTAAAGCATTGGCCAGCTCAACATTATCATTAGTATTGATTCCCTTCACTCCCATCCCATCATTTTATTTTAATTTTTGTTGGCGCAAAATGCTAATCAATCAAAGCTTTTACTCCATTGAGAAACTCGAGGCGCTTTACATAAACAAACAAATTGGTGATTTATTAAACGAAATTTTATACTAATCACCAACTACATCATAATTTTAGTATCCCTTTTAAAAAAATCAGATGCTAAATAAAAATTTTAGACTTGAAGTCCCAAAGCAAACATATGTATGCTATTATTCAATAACACTAAGGTTGTAATATAAACCGCCAAATGGTTTGTCAATTAACTTTTATTAAAATTGAAAAATTAAAATAAAATAACGCACTATCCTTAATTATTATTTTATCCCTCTATTTTTTTATTAATATTAATATCAAATATTTATTTGTTATAGTAACACACTTTGAGTATGCTAAATATACATACTAGTGAAAATTATTGGCCTCCGCGGGGTGAATACTCTCTACAAAGCTAAGAAATGCACTATTTGGTGCCCGAGATAGATATTCTCTTTATTATTTTTGATTTGCATGAAAAAATTACTTAAAACAAAAATGTGAAAATATAGTAATAGGACCTAACAATGTCAGTGTACAAATTATCAGAAGAAAATCATTGGGACGATTGGATTTCAGGCCCCATGTAATTTTTATTATAGAGCCCAGGCCCTTGTCAGTGAAAAATTAGTATAAAGGACCCATTCTCAAAATTTAAGTTAGAATTAAGGTTGTTGGACGAAAATACCTTATAAAATAGCAGTTATAAAATGGTATCTAGTGCCCCCAGTTCTGTTATCAAATTCCAGTATACTGTTATCAGTTATCACATAACAGGAAGTGTTACATGAGTTGGTACTGTAGACCCATGAAGTGGTACGGTGAACAGTGAAGTGGTATTGTAGACCCATGAAGTGGTACTGATGAACAGCGAAGTAGTACCGTAGACCCATGAAATGGTACTGGTGAACAGAGAAATCGTACAGCATTTGTAGACCCATTAAGTGGTAATGTTAAACACAGAAGAAGTGGTACTGTCGAACAGAGAAGTGGTACAGCGTTTGTATACCCATGATATTTACCCGACTTCTGCAGAAACATTAAGGGTTCTGTTGTACCACTTTTTCTGTTCAATCAGTACCACTTCATGGGTATAAAGACGTTGTACCAATTCTCTGACCAACAGTACCACTTCATGGGTCTTCAGGACCACCTCTTCTATGTTCAACATTACCACTTCATGGGTCTACAATGCTGTACCATTTCACTGCTCACCAGTACCACTTCATGGGTCTACCGTACCACTTCATGGGTCTACAGTACCACTTCATGGGTCTACAGTACCACTTGATGGATCTACAGTACCACTTCATGCACTCTGTATACCACTTCTTCATGGTTGCTTTGCACGTTTGAATAAGACTATGGCAATGATCCAAATATGTCTTTTACAATGGATTATGTCCTTATTTCTAAATGAAACTTCAATTTAGGTACTTCTCTCTATTTTAAACATAATGGGGCCTGAAACATAAATCAAACACATAAAATGGGCCTAGCATGTAATTAGCTCAAAATCATTTGTCCTGACGATAGGTCTAGTCAAAAAGTAAGGTCAAGGAGTTCATCAGACAGAAAGTAAGGGTCGTTATAGCCAACAATTGGAATCAAATATCACTCCTACTGAATGGCGTCGAAATGTGGGAACCTTGTGATAAATAGGTAGGTCAGAAATATTTCATCTTGTAGGTGTTCGATTCCACTAAGAATCTGATTATTGTTGTTGGATATGGATGGGAGCTAGGGCATTCTTGCACTTGAAAAACCAAATAAATAGATAATCCCAACAACATCATCAATGTAACAATAGGAAGTCAATAAGCGAAACCCAAATAATAGAGATATTCCGATAACCATCGATGTAATAATAATAAGCAGATTTCATGCCGATAAGTAACCAAGCAAAGGAAACAAGTACTAAATACTAATCCATACATTAGTATTCTTCCAACAAATTAAAACGTCGTCACACATACACCAAATAGCTACTCAGTCATCATACAAAGCATGATATTCCATCACTTGGTCAGTTGAAAGATCCAAAGTTAGTCGAATCAGACAACAAACACTTCTTCAAAAGTCTTCTTGAGCCAAAACACACACACACACACTAAACACACGCAGTTAGTACAATTTTTCTCAAGAGATCTTAGCACACTCGATCACATGTTCTTTGAATTTCTGAAGCTCAGTTAAGACCTCGTCCTTCGGACGGTACAGCAGATCAGTCATTCGCCACATCTGCGAAATAATAGGACAAAACCGAATATCTGATAATTTTTTTGTAGTGAAAACGATAATTCAGTTCAGCCAAAAAAAAAAATAGAATGGATGTGTCTTAATTACCTGAAGAGTGCCACCACCGCCGTAAGACTCTCCATCATCAGAGACACTGACAATCGTCCAAGGATCATAAACATTCCAGTGGAAATCGACCACTTTGTCCCTAAAACAAAGTTGGTAATCAAATTTTCGTGTGTTACCAAGTTGTGAGATATTATGAACCCAAACCAATCAGCTGCCTTTTCAAATGATAATATACAAAGGAGCTGGAAAAACTCTAATTAGTTAATTTCTAAGGCCTTCTCAAGAAGCCATGGTATATATACCTTTCATTGAGGGATTAATGAATGTCTCTACTGAATTTCTTTTAGGCAATCCAATTAACAACTTGACCCGATATATTTCTACATCGTTAGTATTCATAGCTAGACAGTAAGCAGAGATTTACTCCTATGCAAAAATAAGATATTTGTAAAATGAAAGAAAATATCATCCAATTGCAGCTTAGAATTCAGATTCCTCATCATCTTTCATTTATTCATAGTTTTTATTTCTTTCATGCATGTACTTTATATTAGAACTTCCAGGATAAAGTGTCAGATATTAAAGTCAGAATCAAATAACAGTGAAGTTTCGAAAGGAAAACCTGTGCCCAGCATGTTGAAAGAACAAGCCTGCTGGAGCATCCAGAGATTGGTCCCCAACCTGCAATAATATTTATGTATATCCATCAAATAATTAACAAATACATGTATACACATATATCACCGTAGAGTTGGGTAGGCAGCGTTTTTATAATATAGGACCTTCAAACTAAATCATCCAAATGTGTACTTGCAAATAAAAGTTACGAGTACTTTTTGAAGAGATCCCACCTTCTCATAGTCCCATATGTTCAGCAAACCATCTTCAGCCGAGCTCCCAAAAACCGATCGCTTGTCAGGGCACCACTGTAATTGCAATTTTGTAGTTGAAAAAAATATAAATATGCTAAGACAAACATTATAAGCGATGTGAGTTTATTATAAAAATAGTAAAAAATATGATCGAATCAGTAGTATGCATTATAAATAATACATGGCAAAATTTGGTACCTGCACGCAAAGCACTGCATCATTATGGCCTTCAAACCTATGGACAGGAGATCCAACACCATCAGATGTTAAACTTCGACGATCAAACATGCAGACTGTATGATCAGCAGACCTAAAACAGTACAAATACCAATACTGTGAGATGAAACAAAAACAAATAATCATAATAGGAAAGGAATTGACATAAGAAGCATCATAGCATTTTATACCCAGTTAAAATATAGTTCTCATCATGGGAGTTCCAATCCACACAGTGAAGATCGGCATCGTGAGCCTTTTCCACCTGACAAAAGCAAGCAAAAATCACCAGTCAGAGAAAAAGCAAGCATAACGACATAAGAATGGATATATCATGCCTTAAGAATTCATTCATGGCCCGTTTGGATTCCGGATTTCGATTTGAAATCCGGTTTCGCCCAAATCTATCGTTTGGCTATCGCTCTGATTTGGATTTCGATTTCGTCCAAATCCGAAGGGAAATCCAAACTTTTATAATTCGTCGGATTTGAAATTTCGTGTCAAATGGTTCGTTTTCGAAATCCAAAGCTGAGCACGTAACGAGTTTTTCGTAACTGATAATAATAGTAATAATAGTATAACAATAATACTATAACAATAATAATAATAATAATAAAATATAATAATAATAACAACAACAATAATAATAATAATTAGGAAGTGCACGATGAGTCGAGCCGATTCGCAAGCTCGATGAGCCGACTCGAGCTCGATGAGCTCTTGTCGAAGTCGAGCTCGTCACGGGTTCGCGAACGAGCCGGCTCGAACTCGAGCTCACTCGTGGGCGCTCGAAAGCTCGCAAACCGGCTCACGGGCTTGTTTTTTTATATTATTCATTATTTTTATTTTATTATTTTTGTACTTATTATGATTTTTTTAGAAAAAGTTAGAAATTGAGTTCGACGAGCTTCGTTAGCTTGAGCCAAGCATTGTTTTGAAATCCGAATTTCGAAATCCTAACGTTTGCCAAACGGTGAATTTGGACTTGAAATACGATTTTGAAATTCATAATTTAAAATCAAGAGATTTCGTTCAAATACGAGAATCCAAATGCACTCTCATGTAATTTCTCATCCAAAAAGCAAGCATAAAGACATAAGAACGGATATCTGACCTTCACAACTGGATTAGTTCCAGTCCTCTCATCCCATAAAATCAAGCAGGAATCGTCTCCAACGCTACAAAATTGCTTTGAACTGCAGAATGCAATCAATCTTTTACTTATATGGACACACTAATGAGAAACAACTAACAATGACACAACACTTAAAAGAAACGGACTTGCGCATCAGCAAAGGAGTGCACATCAAGGTGCAAACAAAATGGGGTTGCACCACCTTGTGCCTCACACCTTACCACACCGTCATTAACTCTGCCTCAAACAGTAACTTGATATTAAATGCTAAAAATGGTTAACACACTATTCAACAAACCTACAACAATTACTCCATCAACTGGCAAGAGGAATCACCTTGATGGGCAAAACTGAACATCCTCAACAGTATCGCTGTGCCCTTCAAAGATTCCTCGAGGGCCAAGCGACGAAACTTCAGCAGTATTGATAATTGAGGGACCAGATTCAACGGATTGGATACCATCAACTGCAAGAGTTGATACATGATCCTGAATGCTCCAAAGAACCACCAATTTATCCTTTCCTGAAACGAATATTGTTTGAGTTCGAATGGAAAACTTCACAATTTAGGGGCATGGACGTTTGTAAAGAAGGGCGAGGAATAGGTGGCACGAGATGCAACAGTACATAAGTCCTAATTCTTAAAAAACCAAACCTCCAGAAAGGACAAACGGTTCAGCTGGGCAAGTAGCAAGAGCAAATTCTGCATTATCCTTGTGGCCGGACAAAACCTAGGAAAAAAGAATACACTCTTGGTAAGCATTCATAAAACTGAGCAAAAATTGAATTTCTGGTAACAAGACTGGACAAAATGTTAAGCATAACACGAAATGCACACCAAATCTGGCTGAGAATCCGTTGCTCCAAGCATAGCATGCCGGTTAGGCTGGGCTTCAACATCCCATATGAGAACCTAATACAAATACCGAAGTGGAGTTAATCTAATCATCCCCAACCAAACAGATATTAACCATTCATATTACTAAATAGAATAACAGATGAAACAATCAACTTACTTCAGGACAATCAGTATGCGTAGCAATTATATTTTTATTTTGAGGTAACTCCCTGATCCTGTTGACCTGATTGACGAGGAAAATAAGCAAAAGTTGGAGAGCGAGCAATAACCGGTGCTTAATATACGTCACATAAGATCATAAAAATAAGCAATGCTTTGACTAAACATACCTCTCCAGGATGTAAGATCGTCTTATACTTTTTCACGTATGGAGAGCGAGCATCTTCATTGAACTGATTACAAAGTAGTGGATGCAATCAGACCATAATATACATGAAAAAATGGGCATGTCAAAATTACTTAACTTTAAGCAATAGATGAACAAAATTACATTAGCTATGTGATTTTCGGAAGCAACCCGCGGCTTCACAATCTCACAATTTGCTATGATTAAAGTGTTGGGCTGCGTATGGTCAGTCTGCATATCAATATAGCAGCAATGATTAGCTAACTGTCATCATAATTTAAGGTTATTTGCATCACAGCAGAAGCCGGCTAAACAACAATCATCTCAATGAAGCACTAAATGAAATTTTTTCTCGTAAACCTAAATGCATTTACAACATCAAAGAGACAAGGTAATAAAACAATGGACTAGGGAAGAAACTTTACCTGCTCTGATAGATACAGGCGTTGTTTGTTTTTGAAAGTTCCTCTCTCAAGAACCGGGCCCCAACTGAGGTGAAAAAAAAATCAAAACAAATCAAGACCCAAAACACAAAACAATATTAGTACAATAACTAGGCCAATCCGACATTAATAACATGTGTATCACCCCATCCATTGTCCAGAATAACTGGCAATAAGAGATAAAGCAAATGTTACTACATCATATAATCCCACTCAGGTACCCAGATACGCCTACAAAGCACAGAA
Source organism: Craterostigma plantagineum (assembly GCA_027422505.1). Classification (NCBI taxonomy): domain Eukaryota; kingdom Viridiplantae; phylum Streptophyta; class Magnoliopsida; order Lamiales; family Linderniaceae; genus Craterostigma; species Craterostigma plantagineum. The sequence goes on along the minus strand of JAPQWV010002067.1, from coordinate 57,203 downwards.
ACATTTTTTTCTCAGGCGACCAGAAAAAAAAAAAGTGCTCAGTGTAAAAGCAGCTCAAAAGTTATTAAGCTAGTGTAAGAGCCTACTACACAAGCAGACAAAAACAGAGTAGTCACATTGAAACACACAAGCCAACCAAAAATACAGCATAACCTCCAACCAGAAACTAATGGAACATCTAGCACATTAGCTGAAAATGTAAATCTAAATATTGCTCCTCCACTTCCATGAATTAAACTAACAACGAAAATCATATGGAATTTACACAAACTCCTTCAGATCGAACTCTTTTACCCCGAAACCCTTGATCCACCACACACCAAGGAACCAAAAAAATGTAATCGCAACCTAAACCCTAGCCAGACTATAAGCTTTTCAATTATAAAACAAGTGAATCAGTTAATGAAGATACAGAAACTCCTTCCCGACAAAAAAAACACATCGAGACCTCCCAAACCCTAGTTTTACCGCATATACACCAATTTCCCCAAATACAAAACGTATACACAAACTACATTGCAGCACAGGAGAAAAAAAACTACCGAACCAACAAAAAATCGCAAGACAAAGTGACAAACAACACGAAAAATTCAGAGTACCGGCAAGAGAGGGACGGCCAAACGAGGTTATGAGACGCAAGCCAGTCGTACAGAACCGGCACGAGCTGCTTCCAGTGCGCGTAGCTCTCGTCGGCTGCAGCCGACGTGCTCCTCCGACCTTTAGAAGATCCGCCGGTTCGGACAAGGTCCTTCTCCTTGTCGGCTTTCGATTTCGAGGTCGAGCCCTTCGGTCGACCGCGTTTCCTGGGCTCGGTCGCTGGTGGTGGAGTATTCATGGGTGTATCCTCCATTTGTCGATTTCTTTTTTCGTTTGTGTTCGTTGCTTATGAAATTGAGAGGGTTTTGGGGGACTGAAACTGAGCTGCGTACACAATACAATGGTTTAGGGATAATTGCTACTTTCGTCCCTATGTTATGACTCGAAATCACTTTTAGTCCCCGACAATACGCCACATCAGTAATGGTTCCTCAATGTTCCATCCATCAGTGTTAGTCCATTCCGTCTTGTTTGAGCCGTTTTACTGTTAAAATATAACAGGATCGACCGTTAGTCCCAATGAGAAATGGAGTTACTGTTTTTACCCAAAAACCCTAAAGTACACCAAAAATTAAAATCGCCTCTTACCAAAAAACCCTAAATTACACCCAAAAATAAATTGCGCCTTCTACAAAAAAAAGGCTTCAAGAATTCAAAACCCAAAACCAGTGAAAAGAATCGACACAATACAACTGAGAGGAGTGATGGCGTTAAGACCATCAAATGCAGGGAGCGGTGCGCCCAGGTACGATGGAGCTGATGAAAAAACGTTTTCCAGTGTTAAGATTTTCTATGGTGGTGAGATGAGGGCCTTCACAATTAGAAATTACATTGGGGGTAGTGTGAATTACTTCGATTACGTGGATTGGGATTTGATGGGTCTAATTGAGTTGAAGGATTTTGCGAAGCAATTAGGTTACGATGAGGAGAAAGTTAAATTTTGGCATCAGTATGGTCGTTCTTTACATTTTGGTAGCAAGGTGCTGAATTCCGATTCTTTTGTAATATAGTAAATATCATACCCAATGACAAATTGGTGGTTCTGTACTTTGAGCATCTTGACAAAGTTCCCGGTAGAGTTGAAGATGTCATTGATGCTTTCCTAGATGATTTTCCGGGTTATGAGGTTGGGCTGGGTCTAGGGTGGGTCTGGGGTTGAGCCAGGGGTTGGTTTTGCAGTTGAGCCAGGGGATAGCCTTGGATTGATCCTGTGGTGAGTCTGATATGCACTCTAATTTCTGATGACAGCAGTGTTTAAAAAAGCGTTTCATCGCGCGCGTCGCGTAATTTCTCCCCAAAATGCAACGAAGGTAAGAAAAAAAGCGTATACGCAGTATTATTGGGACAAGAGACGGAGAGGCAGATATGTGATTGCGACGTGGCAATGTCTATTTGACTAACATTTTTATTTTACTTTTTCAATTTTTTTAAAACTTTTAAATTACTTTCACCAAAACATAAAAAACGATTATTTAATGTAATCTATGTGATAAAAATAAATAATGTTAACTAATTTATTCTTTATTTAACAACGATCAAAATGACATGCATATCCTATATTTTTCGATATTCACAAGAATTATTTTCTAAATACTACATTTTTTAAGTTTAGGTTCCTAAAATTTATTAGTTATCTTTTTCAATATTTTTAATACTCACCGAATCGGATGAGAGTGATATTAGATTTAAAAATTCTATTAAATCTTATGTACATGAATTGTTAATATATTTTTATGTACGTTTTTATTGTTTGGAATATATACTATTAGATATTACATATATTATTGAACACAAATTTTATATAAAGCTTACTGAATAATGTGCTTATGATTAATAATTTGTGATAAACTATGTTTCTTAACGTAATAAGTGACTTGTCCGAAATACTCACGCAATACGCTAAGCTATTTACGCTACGTGCTACCTGAACTGAAACACGACGTGTTGCGCTATGCGCGTTTTAAAACACTGGATGACAGTGAAAAATTATGTGATACTGAGTATGATACGGAGGAGGATGATAGACTGTTTGAAGAGTTTGTTGATCATGATTTAGAGTTTGATGGGTTAGCAAAGGGTAAGACAATTGCCACTGATGAAAACCTTCACAATATGTTTGAGGAGGAAGATGATGGGGATACTGATTCATTTGATAGTGTGGTAGGATCTGATGATGAGCATGGGCCTAGGTATTCCAAGTACAATCCTAAAACTGAGAGTAAAAATTCAGAATTGAAGTTAGGGCTTAATTTTATTTCAAAGGAAGAGGCTAAGTTTGCTATTCAGACACACTGTCTCAGAAGAGGAATGCAAGTTAGGTTTGAAAAAAATGATAAGAAAAAGTTTAGGGCTAGCTGCAAAAACAGATGGTTGTGATTGGCTTGTGTATGTGGCACTTATTTCTAATATTGATCATTCATGGGTGTTAATGTTGGGAAACCCCGGGTGACCCGAGGCCTTGCCCCGGACGCAGCGGAAGTATTGAAATGGTCTCCCAGGTTCCCCGTTGGAACGAGTGAATTTCAAAACTTTCCTTGTTCCCGCCACAAGACCAAACTCGGTATAAAGAAAAACACGCATGTATACACGTATTAAGGTTTAGAACATTACCCTCGTCGCGAAGATCCTTAGCTCCCTAGCTCACGAACTGCGCCGAAGAGAGTCACGCCGACCCCGTGAAGTACCACAAACCAACACCACCCCAAGGATGGCTAGAGATGGTGTGGAGTGTTGTGGTAGAGATGTATATGTATGTGTGTGATTTCTAAAACTCACAAACACTTAGGGATTTCTCAAAGATCACCCTAAATGCTCTCACTTCTCTCTAAAACTCAAAGATAGAGTGAGGAAGAGCTTAATTCAAGTTATGGACGAAATTCTCTAAGAAAATATATTAAAAATCCATTTCCAAACCAAGAAAATGACTTTTAATTTAATCCAAATGAGATCATGTCCTACATGACTCAAAAGGTGTTAGATTCCCTTTTATTATGTCATTAAATGACCTAATAATGTCCCATATGTCTAACATAAAAACAAGGATCGAAATTGGATTAGGTTTGACCAAGAAAATGATGTTTTGATGCGCGTTCACGGCCTCAAACAAGCTTGTCACGGCCGTGACTCATCATTGGACATGTTCTGCCACTCGTCACGGCCATTGTCATGGCCATGACCATTGCTTTGAGGCCTTCACGGCCTTGGCAATGAGTGTCACGGCCGTGACACAGTCGGGCACCATTTTTGGTCACCACTGCCGGTCGTCACGGCCACGTGCAATGTGTTCACGACCGTGACACTTTGACAGCTTTGCGGCAGTTTTGTATTTCGATCCGATTGAGGGGTAAACGATGTCCGATTGACCTAAAATTATAACCATAGTTAAAAGACTCATCAATCTTGATTCTGACCAAAGGGATTCTCAATCCGAGGTCTAGATTCTGAGATATGAATTTTTGAAGCTACTGCTACTTTGCATACGGGCTTCATGACCATGATAAGCCTTGCTCATCATTGTGAACCCTATTTATGCTTCATTCATCACCATTTCCGTTCCATATATTTCTGTCCATGTAAATATAGTTTCTAAAACATATATTTAACATTTGGTTAACGTCTCTAAGACCGTTAAATCATTTTACATCTCATATTAGTTAGACACTATCACAGTGATCATTTTTAAGCCCGACTCTCTTGGTTCGTCTCAACCCGGCAAGGGAGGAATCCAAGAATTTGGTAAGCACCTAACCAATCCCGCGGTACCAAATAGATCCCGTGTTGAGTACGATCTTCGATCTACGAACCGACTATAGATTATTGTCGTACGTATAGACCCTTCACAAATGTCCCGATCGAGTGAGAGTCATGGTTACGTCAAACTCACTAGACTCGACTCTATGACTAATTCGTGACTGGCAAAATTACTAAACTGCTCTCCACGTCCCACATGAGTCAGTTTATTGCTTCGGCCGAAGACTTCGTAATTTCCCATCCCCGCATATGCATAGGACACATGTCTCGGTTACTAACGAGATAGTGAATCCCTAATGTTAGTCTAAGCACGGCAGTTACCCTTTGTTGTCAAGACCGCATGTCGCCGCCGACCCATGTTCGTCCCCGAACAAGGTGGGCCTAGCAAACTAGTGACATGTCAAGACCCCAAAGTCAACTCCGTCAAAAAACCCTTTGGTCTAAGGTCCACGCACACTACTATAGTCAATCGATCGATCATTGACGCTACCCAGAGTAACGATAAGGCCCATGTGATCGTCGATTGCGAGTCGTGTCCAAGTACAAGTCAATTCCCTAATTCAACTTATACCAACGTTACGACCTCCCGCTTCCCAAGCGAATGGTTGGCACAACCATATAAGAGTCGTTAATAAATAAGTCGTAACTGACGCTCAGTCACCCTACTAAGCTCTAAGACTTATGGACTAATTTAATATCGGAGAATAATAACTCACTGGTGCCCCTCTCTCATCCCATGAGAATCGTTGACTAAACTCACGATATATGGGATTTATTTATTTACCGTCTCATCGGATGCCTAGTAAGACTTTATAGGTAAATAAATAATATGCCTTTTTAAAGAATAAATAATAAAGTATAAATTCCCTTAATACGTATAAGAATACATTATTCAAATACATAACGAATAATACATCGATTATTAAATACATGCCCTATTCATTACATCCTCGAATGGCATTCCGAGGGCACATCCCCAACAGTTAAGACAATAATCCGGAACATGCAAAATGTTCATGGAACTGGAACAACAAGAGTCTTAAATCAGGTGGTTGGGAAAGACTTTTATGAAAAAAGTTCAAAGATAATCCTAAGTTGGGAGTGAATGAATTCAGAAGTGAGCTTTGCACTAGCTTAAAGGCTAATGTCTCCAAGCAGCAAGCTTACAGAGCCAAGGTGAAAGCTATGAAACTCCTTGATAGCAATCTGACAGAACAGTTTAATAGGATTAGGGACTACTGTATGGAACTCCTTAGGAGAAATCCTGGTTCTACAGTTATATTAAAGTGCAATATGGAACCGATGGTCTGTGCCAAAGCATATGATGATCCTATGGCTGATATGTTATGGGAGATTACTGACTCGAGATCGAATGCGTAGTTGGGGAATGAGCATACCTAACACTACATGTGTGTTTTGCGGGAAAGAAGAGGAAAATATCCATCACCTGTTTTGTTATGTGAATTTACTAATGCTGTTAGACTGGGCATTCAGGATTGGGGGAAGCTCCAAATTCCTACTGGATTTGCAGGAGTTAAAAATACCTTAAAGCATATGGGGAAGAGGAAAAACTTGGGAAGTAAGCTGAAACTTATGGTGCTCAGTGCCATGATGTATATGATCTGGATGGAACGAAATAGGAGGGTGCATGGGGAAGATGATCGATTTGTGGATGAAGTGCAGAAGGTGATTAAAGGGGCAGTAGTAGACCATATTAAATCTCTGAATATCACACCCACACGCTTGGGTGGTCTGGAGTTTATGCAACATATATCTTTTTAGGTGTGTGGATGTAGATGGCTTGAAGTGTTTTAGGTGTAATGTGATGAATATTTGTTTCGTGGTAATGATAACTACTCACCAAAAAAAAGTTATCTCAGAAATTGAGGGAGAACAAAGATTCCTTAGGTTATATATTTGTTTCAAGGCATGTAAGGATGGCTTCAAATATTGTAGGAAAGTTGTTGGGGTAGATGGGTGTTTCTTGAAAGGGCCTCAGGGTGGGCAGCTGTTGACTGCTGTTGGTGTGGATCCTGATAATTGCATGTTTCCAATTGCATTTGCAATTGTAGCGAATGAAAACAAAAGTTCATGGTCATGGTTTCTTAGTTTGCTACAGAGTGACCTAGCTATTGAAAATCAGTCTGAATGGATCTTCATGAGTGATAAGCAGAAGGATTGATACTAGCTTTTGAAGATCTATTTCCTACTGCTGAAAATAGATTCCGTGTAAGGCATTTACACAGTAATATGAAGAGGGGTGGTTTCAGTGGTCAGTCAATCAAAACTACCTTATGGGCTGCAGCTTGGGCAACAAGAGTTGAAGTGTTTAAGGCACATATGGATAAGATGAAAGATTTAGATGGATTTGCATATGAATGGCTGCTGAAAAAACCACCTCATCAATGGACAAGATCTGATTTCAGCACACATTCAAAGTGTGAAATTCATATCAACATGTATGAGAGTTTTAGCGCTTTCATCCTCTCTGCAAGGGACAAACCAATATTAGCAATGACTGAAGAGGTCATAATGCTATTTATGACTAGGATGCAAGTGAACAGGGAAAAGGTCAAGAAGTGGAATTCTGTCATTTGGCCTAAGATCACCAAGCAATTGGCTAAGAACATGAAAGAGGCTAGTGAGTGCATTCCCATTAATTCTGATGACTGGCATTTTCATATCATGGGGCCTTTTGAACAGCATAATGTTGATGTTTCTCAACATTCATGTTCCTGTAGAAGGTGGGACCTGAATGGAATCCCTTGTAGGCATGCCATTTCAGCCATTTGGTGTAGAAATTGTTAGGGAGTGTGCTCTCGGAATGCCATACGAGATTCCTATAGGGCGCACAATGATGTATAGGTTGATAGACAGTTTTATTGTATATAATGTTAAAATAAAGTAGTGAGTAATATTTTCATTATAATAAACGCATTATTATTTATTTATCGAATTTAAAGTCTGCTTGGCATCTGGCGGTGCGATAAATAAATAACACCCGAATGTTTGAGTTGGACGTCTGATTCTCGGGGGACGAGGGAGGAGACACCGGACGGTCCTTAATCTCAGTATTAAATAAAAAGTCCGTAAGTCTAAGGATTCTAGCTGGGTGACTAGATATCCGAATGTGACTTATTCATTGACGACCGCATAGTACGGTAGTGTCACCGATTACCTGAGGTTGTGGGTCGTGATGGAGATATTGGTGATTACAGAGATCACGTATTCGGACATTCGGCTCGTATTCGACTCGATCACATGACTAGGATGTTGTCAATGATTGAACGAATGACTATAACAGCCTCAGACTCATAGGGTCACTGACGGATTTGTTTTCGCGATTTCGGTTTGTCGCTAGTCGGCTAGGTCCGCAAGTGTTCGGAAATGGGACACGGGTCAGCGACGAAATGCAACTGACTTTACGGAGGTGATTGCCGGGCTTTGACTGCTATTGGGATTCACTGCCTATATTCGTATAGGTTAACGTCCTATGAGGTAATTGGAGAACGACGATTGTAAAGTCTTCGGCCGAAGCTTGGAAAGCTCGCTCGTATTAGATACGGAGCAGAGTTCAAATAATCGGTTGGGTCTCGATTATAACATAGAGTTAGGTTAGTGAGTTTGACATTTACATGGCTCTCACCTAACCGGGACACAAGTGAAAGACATAAGATGTATTTAAATGTATACACTATAGTCGGTTTGCATGAATTTCGATTAGATCAAAATTCGTTCTCAACTGGAATTTGTCCGGTACCGCGGGATTGGCTAGGCGAATATCGGGACTCGCGGATTCCTCCCGTGCCAGTTGAGACGGACCTAGAGAGTCGCGCTTAAAAATGGTAATTAACTTGAACGAAAACGGCGGGCTTTTCTCTAGAACCTACGAATGGGATTCGTTGAGGTAGTGGCAAAGTTGATACGAGGTGTTGATGATTTAGTTAAATTCCGGTGACGGTCACGGGAATAATTAGGACTTGAGATTGTCTTAAATGTTTAATTAATTAACTAAATGAGGTTCGATTGTAATTAAAATAATTAGATTGGATTTAATTATTTTATTACTTAAAATTGAGCGACTAAATTAAGAATTTAGAAACCCCGGGAGTCAAATTGGAATTACTTGAAATTTTGCATGGTTTGGACATATGGAGAATTCCATGGCATGCCACATAGCTTGAGGTGGCAAGTGACTCACTTTGAAGATGCATGACAAGTGTTGTAGAAATATTATAAATAAAGTTAGTGGAATTTTACTACATGAAATAATATGACACCTAACTTGCTTACTAAGATAGTAACACATGGTACTTAAGTAAGAAGCATGCAATGGAAGTAAGTTTTCTAAGCTTGAGAACTTGGTACATGCTCTCAACAACTCAACAATAAAAGAGAACTAGAAAAAGTGAGTTTAGTTTTGAACTTCTCAAGCCACGTCAAGCTACGGGATCGTTTGACGAGTCCCGACGCCCAAACCGAACTGCGCTAGCCGTCGGGAGCAGTCTCGGAGGTTCGATCAAGGTCATACCGGCGTGACAATCTAGCCCGGAGGCCCCAGGAACCAGACGAGGCGCATCGACGTCCATCCGAGGTGAAATCACGTTCATCGACGGTATGTTTTGAACCCTATTGATATGATTTTACGAAAAATACCAAACGATATCGGAATGATTTGAAAGACCTCTCGTTACGATCGTTGGGAAGTGTAGAATCAATCTGGAAAATTTGGTATTGATCTAAAGTCATTTCGGTTGTCAAACTGTCAAAAGACGGCAGACTACAGCTTTAGTCGAATTGATAATTTCGAACCACTGATTTGATTTTGCAAAAAATACCAAACGACATCGGAATGATTCAAAAGACCCCTCGTTGTGATCGCCAGAAGTGTAGAATCAATCTGGAAAATTTGGTATCGATCGGAAATCGTTTCGGTCGCCAAATAGTCGAAACACTGTCGGTTGCCGCTTTGTTCGAACTAGTTTGGAATGAAATTATTAATTCGAATAAATTTGTATTAAATCCGAATCTGAGAAGTTTGGATTAGACTCGGTCTCCTGAGGCTCAGGGAAGTATCTTGAGCCCTCGGGAGAAGCCGAAGGGTGCTAGGTCGAATTTAGAAGTTGAAAATCGAAAATTCGGCACCCTACGCCGCTCGGTTCAGAACGCGCTTCCGCTATCGCCATGTTGAACTGTTCGGGGGCCGACGTCGATGAATCGGGCCTACTAACAGTGGTATCAGAGCTACGACTCATGCATGGTTCGACCAAAGGCCTCGTAAGCCGATGTGGCGAACGAACGGTCGACGTAGTTTGGAGACTATCGTCGCTCGTGACGTCGGTCGGGCACCGGCATCAAAATTCTGTGTTACATGTTTATGTGGGACATTTACGCGGGCTTAGGTTCTAACCGGTTATTTGTTTAAGGGCTGTTTGCTGTCCCCGGTATGAACATGGATTACGGGTTGTTCGAAAAATAATTCCCCCATATTGTATTTTATCGCTTTATTAGATAAGTTAGATAAAATGGCGGCTGTTCGACGCAAGGCGAGATTGGAGGGTTCGACGACCCGCGTGACGACGAGTCGACGTTTGGAGATCAAAGACCCGGTCGTTTTACGACTCTTGTAATAGGACCAGTTTAGCAATAGCCCTGGCATTTGTCATTTAAATTGCTTTCCTAGGGTTAGGAATTTAATTAGCGCATTTAAGTGCTCGTGCTTAATTTTTGATTTGCTATGAGAACACAAGCTCCCATAAAATACTAAATGAGTAAAGGGATTGGATGCCTGCCTTCTATCAAGCTCGGGTTAAGTTGTTACGAAACCTAAATGCAAGGTTTGGTTCCGGGTATGCCGGCAGCTTGCATTTGTTTTCGTTTCGATTTGCTCATGTGCGTTAGCGCCGCTCACCAAGACCACACTGTGTGATAAAACATACGGTTCAAGTTTGCGGTTTTGAGCAAAGTTGATAGGTCGCACTTAGACAGTCACACCGCCTTGTTTCGGATTTGCCGGCGGGAGTCGCTAACTGAGACAAAGATAGTTGAGACATTCGACGAGGTCGGATTCGTGCGGAGCATGACTTCGTGGGCCACCGCAAACCAATAAAACGACAGAGTTGAGGTTTGCATCCGCCCACGGGGACATCAACTCCACTATCGAAGTTATCAACGAAACTTCCAAAACATCCAATGGGAGAAAATGGTGTTTATGAAAAGATAGTGGGAGTCAAACGGAATAAAAGTCCTTGTTCGTGTTTGATGATCTATACAATCGACTTAATTTGCCTTTTATTTTCTGCAGCTTTTTCTCTCAGTGTTAATTATGTCTACCGCTTTAAACATTCGCAACCTGAGGATTTTCCTTCAGATTGAGAACCTAGTGTATATCCTTGACTCCGAGTTGTCGCCGGCCCTAGGGGCACGGGCAACCGAGCAGGCTCGTGCCGCTTATGACAAGCGACTACGCGACGAGCAGCTCGTAAAGGCTCATATCCTCGAATCGATGAGTAACACGCTGCAGTGTAGCCATGAGGGTATGGCTGACGCTCGAGCGATGGTTCAGCATCTGAAAGAGCTTTATGGTGAGACGTCGAGGATAGTTCGCTATGCGGCTTCATCGCAGCTCTTCCGATAGAGGATGTCTGAGGGTGAGAACATCAGCGAACATGTTATGAACATGATCACCATGATCGAGAGATTGGAGATTCAAATTCCGATTTGATCGGGAATTACAAAACGATCTCAACTTGCAGTCTCTCCATTCGTCCTTCAACGCGTTCATTGTGAACTATCATCTGAACGGTATGACGCTGACGCTTCTTGATCTGATGAATCAGTTAGCAACAGCGCAAAGTCAGATGAAGAAGGCAAAGCAGACTACACTTGTCGCCACCTCTTCGAAGCCCCAGAAAGGCAAAAGGAAGAAGGGAAACAAGCTCAAGCCAACAGGGAAGGTTTCCAAGAAGAACAAATCTTCTGGAAAATCGAAGCAGACCGGTGTAAAGCCGACGGATAGGTGTCTGCATTGCGGTGCGCTGGGCCACTGGAAGCGGGACTGTCCGAAGCTCAAAGGTGAGCAGGCTGCGTCAGGTAAGGAACTTAATGTTTTAGAAACAGTTTGTTCTACATCTGTATACTCTACTTCCTGGATATTGGATTCTGGAGCTAGTACTCACATTTGTGTGTCCACGCAGGGTCTGGGACCAAGTAGAGCGCTTGGGGAGCGGGAGATCGAGGTCAGAGTGGATAGCATGGATAGTCTCTCGGCAAGCCACATCGGATCAAGAACTCTTACTTTGTTATCTGGGTATGTGTTGCGTTTGTACGATTGTCTTGTACTCCCGAGGGGTTTTAAGAACATCGTCTCCATTCCTATTCTGTGCAGGAATGGTTATGTATTTAACTTCATAAAAATACATGCCACATTATGTATCGAAACAAAAATGTTGGCAACGCGACACTTTTTAATGGTTTGTACTATTTAAATACCTAGAACGACGTATCTGTGAATACTAACAAACAAACGAAAGTCAGGAATAAATGCGAGGTACCTGTGGCATCTTCGATTAGGGCATACTGGAGAACGTAAGATCCCCGAGTTAGAGAAAAACAGGATTTTGAAACCGTGGGGATCAGATCCCTATCCGACTTGTGAGTCGTGCCTCCACGGTAAAATGACTCGATCACCCTTCACAGGGACATTTAATAGAGCCACAGAAATTCTCGGTTTGATTCACACGGACGTTTGCTGGCCATTCAATGTGAAGGCTCGAGGTGACTCCCACTGTTTTATTACCCGGATGATCACAGTCGTTACGGACTCGTATATCTGATGAGGTATAAAGTTGATGCTCTTGAAAGGTTCAAGGAGTATAAGGCATTAGTGGAAAAGCAAACGTCGAAACTCATTAAAGCCGTTCGATCGGATCGAGGAGGCGAATACATGAGTGTCGAGTTTGACCAGTTCTTGAAAGAGAATGGTATATTATCACAGATGACTCCACCCGGTACGCCATAGTTGAATGGCGTGGCCGAACGTAGAAACCGAATTTTATTAGATATGGTTCGTTCTATGTTAACTATACAGATTTACCGATGTCATTGTGGGGACACGCGCTTTTGACAGCAGCGTATACCATAAACCGGTGTCCCTCGAAGTCTGTTAACGGCATTCCGTATGAGATATGGACTGGTCGTTTACCCAGCTTATCACATATTAGGATTTGGGGTTGCCCCGCCTATGTAAAAAAGTTAAAAACAGATAAACTGGAGTCTAGGTCAATGAAAGGACGTTTCATAGGTTACCCCGAAGACTCTATGGGGTACCTATTCTATTTTCACGATGATCAAAGGATCGTTGTGGTCCTGCATGTGCACATTCTCGAGGAAGAGTTCATTCGAGATTGTGGCGTTGGCCGAGAGGTCACTCTCGAGGAGCAGTCGACCAAAACGCCCTCACAAAATTTTAAATCGGATGATCCGAGCGAACCAGTCTTGCGACGATCAGAAAGGGTGCCACACCAACCCCAGTGGTATGGCATGCCACATGTCGAACAAAATTATGTTGCGACTAGGGGACTTCTAAGAGAAGATTCCGATACTTTCGATCAAGCTATATCCGATGTTAACTCAAAGAGATGGGTTGAAGCTATGCAGGCTGAGATGGACTCAATGTACTCTAACAAAGTCTGGACTCTTGTAGACCTACCGAGCGATTTTAGACCTATCGGTTGTAAATTGATATACAAGAGAAAGATTGGATCTGACGGACAAGTTGAGACATACAAAGCCAGGTTGGTTGCCATAACCAAAAGGAGGGAGTCGACTATGAGGAGACTTTCTCGCCTATAGCCATGATCAAGTCTATCTGCATAATGCTCGCAATAGCTGCACACTATGATTATGAGATTTGGCAGATGAACGTCAAAACGGCGTCCTTAATGGATTCCTCAAGGAGGAGATCTATATGGAGCAGCCAAAAGGTTTTGAATCGCATGCAGATGCTCACAAAGTGTGCAAACGGAATCGGTCCATTTACGGACTAAAACAGGCCTCTCGTAGCTGGAACTTACGTTTTGATGAAGCAGTTCAGAACTTTGGATTCGAGAAAAATAAGATGAGCCATGTGTCTACAGAGAGAGCAGTGGGAGTATCGTTCCTAGTATTGTACGTGGATGATATCCTTTTGATAGGAAACGACATCGGGATGCTCTTGTCGGTGAAAACATGGCTTTCAACTGAGTTCTCCATGAAAGATCTGGGAGAAGCGACGTATATACTTGGTATTCGCTTGTTCAGGGATCGAGCGAACAGAACGATCGGCTTATCTCAGGCCCTTCACTTAGAGAAAATCCTGAAGAAATTTAGAATGGATGACTTTAAGAGAGGGTCTTACCTATGCGGCATGGGGTCCATTTGTCGAAATCAATGTCACCTCAAAGTGAGGAAGACCGAGACGGATGAGTGGAACAACCTATGCGTCTGCAGTGGGTAGTCTGATGTACGCGATGTTGTGTACACGGCCTGACATTGCCTACGCTGTGAGCGTAGTTAGTCGATTTCAGGCAAACCCAGGGGAAGGACACTGGACTGCCGTTAAGAATATCTTTAAGTACCTTAGACGGACTCAAGACTTAACGCTTGTCTATGGAGGAGCTGGACTAGAAGTAGAAGGTTACACTGATTCGGACTTCCAGTCGGACGTGGATGACCGAAAATCTACTTCAGGTTTTGTATTCGTGCTCAACGGTGGGGCGGTGTCTTGGAGAAGCTCCAAGCAAAGCACAACCGCCGATTCCACGTGTGAGGCAGAATACATAGCAGCCTCAAAGGCAGCTAAAGAAGCTGTTTGGATGAAAAAAGTTCTTGGAGGAACTTACTGTGGTGCCAGTTGCGGACAGACCGCTTACACTTTGGTGCGAAAATAGCGGTGCAGTCGCGCAGGCGAAGGAAGCACGATCTCATAGCAAGTCCAAACATATTGAGAGAAAATATCGCGTATTACGTGAGTTTGTTGAAAACGGGATGGCCGCCGTGCAGAAAATCGCCACCGCAGAAAACGTGGCGGACCCACTCATGAAGCCCTTGTCCCAAGCAGTTATGGAACAGCATCTGGACAAGATGGGGCTACGATACCATGGTGACTGGCATTAGGTGCAGCACATGACATTCGAGTGCAAGAGGGAGGCTGTTAGGGAGTGTGCCCTCGAAATGCCATACGAGGACTAGAAATAGTATAGGTCGATAGACAGTTTCATTGTATATACTGTTAAAATAAAGTAGTGAATATTATTTTCATTAGAATACAGGCATTATTATTTATTTATCGAATTTAAAGTCTGCTTGCCATTTGGCGGTGCGATAAATAAATAACACCCCAATGTTTGACTTGGACGTCTGATTCTCGTGGGGACGAGTGAGGAGACACCGGACGGTCCTTAATCTCAGCATTAAATGAAAAGTCCGTAATTCTAAGGATTCTAGGTGGGTGATTAGATATCCAAATGTGACTTACATTGACGACCACATAGTATCGGTAGTGTCACCGATTACCTGACGTTGTGGGTCGTGATGGAGATATTGGTGATCCGAGAGATCGCGTATTCGGACATTCGGCTCGTATTCGACTCGATCACATGACTAGGATGTTGTCAATGATTGAACGAATGACTATAGCAGCCTCAGACTGATAGGGTCACTACCGATTTGCTTTCGCGATTTCCGTTTGTCGCTAGTTGGCTAGGTCCGCAAGTGTTCCGAAATGGGACACGGGCCAGCGACGAAACGCAACTGACTTTACGGAGGTGATTGTCGGGCTTTGACTGCTATTGGGATTCACTGCCTATATTCGTATAGGTTAACGTCCTATGAGGTAATTGGAGAACGACGATTGTAAAGCCTTCGGCCGAAGCTCGGAAAGCTCGCTTGTATTAGATACGAAACAGAGTTTAAATAATCGGTTGGGTCTCGATTATAACATAGAGTTAGGTTAGTGAGTTTGACATTTACATGGCTCTCACCTAACCGGGACACAAGTGAAAGGCGTAAGATGTATATAAATGCATATAATATAGTCGGTTCGCCCGAATTTCGATTAGATCAAATTCGTTCTCAACTGGGATTTGTCGGGTACCGCGGGATTGGCTAGGCGAATACCGGGACTCGCGGATTCCTCCCGTGCCAGTTGAGACGGACCTAGAGAGTCGCGCTTAAAAATGGTAATGAACTTGAACGAAAACGGCGGGCTTTTCTCTAGAACCTAATGAATGGGATTCGTTGAGGTAGTGGCAAAGTTGATACGAGGTGTCGATGATTTAGTTAAATTCCGGTCACGATCACGGGAATAATTAGGACTTGAGATTGTCTTAAGTGTTTAATTAATTAACTAAATGCGGCTCGATTGTAATTAAAATAATTAGATTGGATTTAATTATTTTATTACTTAAAATTGAGGGACTAAATTAAGAATTTAAAAACCTCGGGAGTCAAATTGGAATTTACTTGAAATTTTGCATGGTCTTGGGCATGTGGAGAATTCCATGGCTTGCCACATAGCTTGAGGTGGCAAGTGACTCACTTTGAAGATGCATGACAAGTGTTGTAGAAATATTATAAACAAAGTTAGTGGAATTTTACTACATGAAATAACATGACACCTAACTTGCTTACTAAGATAGTAACACATGGTACTTAAGTAAGAAGCATGCAATGGAAGTAAGTTTTCTAAGCTTGAGAACTTGGTACATGCTCTCAACAACTCAACAATAAAAGACAACTAGAAAAAGTGAGTTTAGGTTTTGAACTTCTCAAGCCACGTCAAGCTACGGGATCGTTTGACGAGTCCCGACGCCCAAACCGAACTGCGCTAGCCATCGGGAGCAGTCTCGGAGGTTCGATCAAGGTCATACCGGCGTGAAGCCCGGAGGCCCCGGGAACCAGACGAGGCGCAGCGACGTCCATCCGAGGTGAAATCACGTTCACCGACGGTATGTTTCGAACCCTACTGATTTGATTTTACGAAAAATATCAAACGATATCGGCATGATTCGAAAGACCCCTTGTATGATCGTTAGGAAGTGTAGAATCAATCTGGAAAATTTGGTATTGATCGAAAATCATTTCGGTTGTCAAACTGTCAAAAGACTGCAGACTGCCGCTTTAGTCGAATTGATAATTTCGAACCACTGATTTGATTTTGCGAAAAATACAAAACAACATCAGAATGATTCGAAAGACTCCTCGTTGTGATCTTCGGAAAGTGTAGAATCAGTCTGGAAATTTGGTATCTATCGAAAATCGTTTCGGTCGCCAAATAGTCGAAACACTGTCGGCTGCCGCTTTGTTCGAACTAGTTTGGAATGAAATTATTAATTCGAATAAATTTGTATTAAATTCGAATCTGAGAAGTTCGGATTAGACGTGGTCTCCTGAGGCTCAGGGAAGTATCTTGAGCCCTCGGGAGAAGCCGAAGGGCGCTAGGTTCAAAACGCGCTTCCGCTATCGCCACATTGCGCTGTTCGGGGGCCGGCGTCAATTAATCGGACCT
The DNA here is from genome assembly GCA_027422505.1 of Craterostigma plantagineum. NCBI lineage: Eukaryota > Viridiplantae > Streptophyta > Magnoliopsida > Lamiales > Linderniaceae > Craterostigma > Craterostigma plantagineum. The sequence goes on along the minus strand of JAPQWV010002067.1, from coordinate 40,309 downwards.
ACCCCAACAGAAATAAAGATCCGCAGGAGTATGTGCATGATTGCTACAAGGTGAGCACATATCAGAAAGTTTATGAACACGCAATTCAAGGAGTTAATGGACCTGATTTATGGCCAAAGTGTGATCTGCCACCTCCATTGCCACCTGTGTATGAGAATAAACCTGGAAGGCCAAAGAAGATGAGAAAAGAGAAGTTGATGAACCCCCCTGCTGCTGTCAGTGCCACAAAGCTGAAAAGGAGACAAAATCCTACTGTGGAAAGTGCGGGGGAAAAGGGCACAATGTTAGGACCAACAAATCAGTACATCAGCCTGGATCAAGTGATCAACCTCAGTCTTCACAATCTGCATCTTCTAATCAACATCAGACTTCACAATCTGCATCTTCTAATCAGCCTCGGAGTTCACATCTATCGGCTCAGCTAGAAGGCCTACAAAACTGTCTGTAAGCTCTTTTTTTAGTCATTTCAAGTCATGTTTTTCTGAGTCATTTCCTTTCATGTTCTTGTAGGTTAGAAGGTCAGGCAATGTGCAAGTTAACATAACTGAAGCTCCAACCATGTATCCTCAGTCAATGTGAGCTTATTATCTTTTTTGTATGAGTAATTGCTTGGGATATTCATTAACAATGTTATTCTTGTAGGCATTTCAAACTCCTGCTGTGAATGCACCTGTAATTGTAAGAGGTGGAGTGAATTTCATTACTGTACCCAACCTTAGAGCTGCATATGGGACAAGTAATAAGAGAGGAGAGTGTAATGACTTGGAGAAATGAGATGATATCAAAATTTGGTGTTTGTTTGGGTTTTTTAATGTCTGTGACTTCAATGTCTGTATTGGGTAACTTTTGGTTGTATTTTGTGATGGATTTAGTTTATAATTTCCTTTTGAACCTTGTGATGAATTCGATTGTATTTGTCTTGTGAAAAACATACTTTTAGTCAAAACAGTTTCATTCAAAACACAAAAGCAGAAACCCGCTTTGCAACATACACACCAAAATCAACATATCCTACAACAAACATGCATCTGCCTTGCAACATACATACCAAATTCAACACAACCTGAAACAAACACACATACAAGTTGTGATTACAAACACCAAAATCAGCCTACATATTGGTGAACCATTTGCCTTCATCTTCAAAGCTCTAATCTCATCATTCAACATTTGCTCTTTGATTTTCAGAGCTTGAACATCAGCTTTCAGCTTCACTTCCTTAAGCATGCCAAATTGATTTGTGATAGCATTTTCCCTTCCTTAACGTGAAACTGCCTAATTTGCTCTTCTATTAAGTTGCACTTTTTCAACAATCCGGGAATGATTGTTTTCGATCTATCACACATTTCGGGATCCCACCACTGAAAATTTCCACAGTATCTTGCACTCTGTTTATGAATTTCAAACTAAGCCACGTTAATCGATTGTCAAATAAACATCTATGGCCGATTGGAATGAACTGGTACCTTATAAAATGGACAACACCTTTATCTTCTTCCCCGATTATCCTTGGTCCAAGAGGTATTTAATGGAAGTTCAATACCACATCTGCAAAATAATGGATCGGTTGGCACAGGCCTTGAATCGGAGAAGGCAAAGCGAGTTCTTGCATTACAAGAATATGAATCCGCGTTTGTACTCATTTTTAGGTACGATAATGAGCTGAGCGTTGATGATTTCTGCAAACACCTGCTCAATGACGGATTTCTGTTGCTATTTCGGGTTTTGATGGGTTTCTTGGTAGGAGGCAATTTTAATATTGGGTATAATTTAGGGTTTTTGGGTAAAAACAGTAACTCCGTTTTTCAATTTGGGACTAACGATCCCGTTATATTTTAACGGTCAAACGGGTCAAACAAGACGGAATGGACTAACATTGATGGACGGAACATAACTGAGGGGCCATTACTGATGCGGCGTATTTTCGGGGACTAATAGTGATTTAGGGTCATAACATAGGGACGAGCTGCTTCCAGTGCGCGTAGCTCTCGTCGGCTGCAGCCGACGTGCTCCTCCGACCTTTAGAAGATCCGTCGGTTCGGACAAGGTCCTTCTCCTTGTCGGCTTTCGATTTCGAGGTCGAGCCCTTCGGCCGACCGCGCTTCCTCGGCTCGGTCGCTGGTGGAGTATTCATCGGTGTATCCTCCATTTGTCGATTTCTTTTTTCGTTTGTGTTTCGTTGCTTTTGAAATTGAGAGGGTTTTGGGGGACTGTGAAACAGAGCTGCGTACGCAATACAATGGTTTACAAATTTCTTTTTGGTGAAAAAAACATTAAAGATATCGGGTATCTACACATAAATATCTATTTGAATAAAAACTTACAGATCAGTACCTATGTCAGAAATTTTTACAGATAGGTACCCGATTTAAGTTGTACCAGTCTCTTCAGTCATGCCGTACCTTCCTGTGTGTATTGCGTACCATAACACGTTGATATAGGGTACTTAAATGTGTTTGTACGGCGTACCTAATGTGTAAATAGGCGGTACCTAAATGTGCTAATATGGCGTAACAATTTCTAAGATTACGTACCACAATACGTTGATATAGGGTAGCCAGATGTGTTGTATGGCGTACCTGAGGCGGATCGAGTACCTATCTGTAAAAATTTTTATGTTAGGTACATACATATAAAAAAATGCTGACATAATTACAAGTTTTTTTTACAGAAGGGGTATTTATGTGTAAAGACCCCACTAAAGATATCAAAGTTTCTAGACGTTCTCGTGGAAAATGTTTCTTGAAAATATCAAATATATCGAAGTTTCTGGAGTTTCTTGCGAGAAATAAACAAAATATTGAGGTAGACGTTTTGATGAAGAGTGTCAAGGCGTTCTTACAAAAAAATGTCAAGAAAAATATCAAAGATATCGAAGTTTCTAGACGTTCTGAAGCAAAAAATGGAGTTCAGACATTTTAATGAAGAATACAGAGTTCTTTTACATAATCCTGAAGATATAAAATATCGATTTATGCGTTTTCATGAAAGATATATGAAAATATCGAGTTAAGCGTTTTCATGGAATGTTGATTAGAGTAATTGATGAGGAAAAGGAAACTTAAGTTACATTTAAAGAAAAAACAATGGAAAATCACTTCATTCACCAAATGGTTTGGAAAATGAAGGAAAAGCTCGTAAAATCATTCTCTTTCTTTTTCTCACCGTATTCCTCGATCCAAACAAGGACCAAACATTTTCATTAAAGAAATGAAATTTCTAATTAATGCCAAAGTAAACATCTTCAAAACCCAAAATAAAAAAGGAAAAATCAATAAAATATAATTGTGAAACTAGATTATGTCTTTCAAAAAAATTGTACTACTTCACCTAATTGTCGAAGCTATTGAATGTATTTGCAAAATGATATTCAAATTTGATTATCCGAAAATTCATGAAATGTGAAAGTATGTGAATTATGCCAGTTTCTTTTCCATTCTTCTTTCGATTAGGAAAGGACGAGTTTTGAAGCTAAAAAAACTTAGTATTCTTACGATCCTTGTTTTTTTCTTTTTGTTCTTTCCATTTCGATTAATGGAGCTCTAGCCTCGAACCATCTTAAAAATTGGTAGAAAGTAGAGCTTAAAGCCATTCTTGAGCTTTCCATCACTACTGAGTGGGCTTGGCTCGAGCCCTTCAACCGATTCAGCTCGGCTCATCGAGCTCGTGAGCCAACTAGACTGATCTCTCACCCCTAATTATCAAAACTAATATTTGTAAATATTTGACAAGAAAACTGCTCATCACTTATGAAGTGCTACTGAAAATGAAGCATAGAACCACAGCATTGAAAGTTGTAAGAACATATTCTTTTTAGGCCGAGACAAGAAAAATCTGAGAGAATAGTCATCACCCGTTTCTTTTCCTCAGAAAGACTTACGAAAAAACAAACTCGGAAGTGCAAAACGTCCAACATTCATTAGTCCGAAACCAAATGCCATTGCCATCTCAAGTTTCAGACATAGACGCCCGACGTGAGCAGCAAGAACAACGATCCAAAGCCCTATGAAAAGTAAATCGTCAACTTTTTCTTAGAAAAAAATTGTGTTTAGGAGTTGTATCTTGTTAACGTACCAGAAACACAGACGCAATTGCACCAGTAATGAGTTCCTTCGCAAGACTGCGGTTTTTCCTCGACGAGGTTGCTTCATAGCTGCACCAAAATGTCAGATTTCGTACCTCATGATAGACAGACTAATGTTATGCTAAGTTCTTTCAGGTAATTCAGAAAAACAAGTTACTGATGGGAAAAATGGAGACTAAATCGTGAAATTCCATATGGGAACAAGAACAAATATGATGAACTCAAAGTTAAATCGAAGAATTAACGAGAAATGGTCGAAAACCCAACTCATATAGCTAAAATCATTAGTTTTCACAGTCTATTAAGTAGAACAAAAGAAAACAATGTCCGGCGAGCTAAATGTGTTAATGGTAATACTCAGCATCAAGTGACTAAATACTCATAGCATTACCCTTTCTATCCCAGCTCACAGATCAAACAGAAGATTCACATAGCAAACAACCGCAGCCTCAATTCCAAACTTTGAGGATAAACTACAGGCGCCCAAAACACACAGCACAAAATCAGGAACTCGCAATAACGAGAATTATCGAAGAATAGTGACTAGATCCAAAAAATGCGATCGATTGATTTGTATGAAGTTGACAAACTAACATGAAGAAAGAAGCGGCGACGACGAGACCGATCGCGAGCATCAACAAGGCGAGCATAGGGTACCACGCATCTGGTACGGGACTCGATACAGCTTTCACAGTTTGGGCCTAAAACTCAATTTTCCCCAATAAAAGAAAAAGGAAAGGAAAAAAGAATCACCACATGGAGGACGAAGCACAAGTATTCAACGATGATTAAGAATCCACAAATCTAAAAAATTTCAGTTCGAGAGCTTGAATCTCACCATTTTAACGTTGCTAGGCTTCTCTGAAGTCTTCGCTTTTCCCAAACCCTTCGATTTTTTCTAATCGAGCTAAACCAGAGTAGAGAGAGACTAGAGCGTCGGGTGTTTTAATCAATTTTAAAGTCGTCCGTTGAGGTGACAACTTTGTTAGGACGAAACGGTAGCGATGGTAAAGTTTAGAGAGAATTACGTAAGTAGTATTATTTTGATAATCAAAGAAACTAGTTGAGTTTTCAAGATTATTACATAACTAATGAACTTTTTGAATTTTAACTCTCATTATTTTCATTTCCACTCAAAAAATATATAAAATTACAATTTTTCACTGTTATTATCTTAAATAAACATAAAACTTGTTAATAATTATATTTTTACCCAATACCATTTTAATATAAATATATTAATTAAGAAATAAATAAAAAGAAAAGTAACCAACATGTAATCTAACCTACATTCCCAAATAAACCAATAATTTATTCTTAAAAATATGCTTTTACGTACTATTGTATTCACCAATTAATTAAATCAACAAAAAATAAAAAACCAAACAATCTCATAGTTACTTGGACAATGACTGTTCTTGCTCATGGTAAATCATATCGTCCCTTTTGAGTTAATCATGCTAGTCAAACATATCATTCATTTACGTGGTAAGTGATTAGTATACAAGATGTCACATCGCATGCAATGCAAATATATTATTATTATTATTATGATATTATTAGTATTATTATTGTTTTTGTTGTTGTCGTTGTTAATGTTGTTGTCGTTGTCGTTATTGTTGGATTGGTCTATTTTCTTTAGGTTTGCAAGTATTTGAAAGTTGATCCATGTTAATGTGTTTCAAATGATTTAGAATAGAAATGATGGAGACAACACATCCTTACCAGTTTGAGTTTTCATTAGAGGGGCCGAAAGCCTGTTTTTCATTTTGTATGCTATCCTTATTTACATCATTGATAAAAACTGGACATAATCGAATAGGATGATATTCAGATGAAATAGATCGAAAGTATTACAAGAAACGTTCAAGGGTAATGTTAATAGTTGTGAAACTTTTCAGAAATTAATTTGTTAGACAACGATTATTTGAATATTTTGATTTGAGGATTATTATTTTGTTTTATTGTTATTTATTTAGCCGTTAATATTACTTTTCATATATTAAAGTCAAAGTAGTAGTAGTAGTAATAATAATAATAATAATATAGTTTAATGGAAAGTTGTTTCTTTTATTCACGTTAGAGTTTATTCTATATAGGTTATTTTTTTGTAATAAAAAATGAATTGTTGTGAAATATATATAGTAATTTATTCTATATAGGTTATTTTGTTATTGCTTTAAATAATATTTCTTAACATATATGTAGACTGATTCCGATGGTAAATGGCGAGAATGTGAAAAAAATAATGAGTAAAAAATAATTTGGTATTAAAATTAATTAAGAGGAATTGCTTTACCTATTTGACGTAATAATAGAGATCATTGTAATTTAAAATAACTTTGTGGTGAAAACTAAAAATAATATTAGTGTTCATTGAAAAAGTTGATTAGTTTTGTAATAAAGTGATAAAGGTTATCTACTTTTGTAATAGCACTATCCAAAATAACACTATTGTGTTATTATCTCGTAAAGTTTAAATTCCTTGGCCCGTTTGGATTCCGGATTTCGATTTGGAATCCGGATTTTCCCCAAATCTTTCATTTGGCAATCGATCGGATTTGGATTGTGATTTTGACAAAATCCGAGGTTAAATCTAAACGGCAATTTGTCGGATTTGAAATTCCATGTCAAATGGTGAGTTATCGAAATCCAAAATTGAGCCCTCGTAAATAATAATAATAATAGTAATAACAATAAATAATAATAAATATTAATAATAATAAAAACGAGGGTGTGAATGATAAGTCGAGCGACTCGCGAGCTCGATGAGCCAGCTAGAGCTCGAGCCCACTCGTGCTCGAAAGCTCGTAAGCCAGCTTGCAAGCTTTTTTTTTATTTATTATTTTTATTTTATTTTTGTATTTATTTTTTAAGAAAAAGTTAGAAGTTCGATGTCGAACTTCATTTTGAAATCCTAATATTTGCCAAACAATGAATTTGTATTTGAAATTAAGATTTTGAAATTCATAATTTTAAATCACTCGATTTCGTTCAAATACGCCAATCCAAACGCAACGTTAGTATTGAACTTAATCGAAGCATGCAGTGAAATACCTTTCCTACCATAAAAAAGGAAAAAAAAAGGATACTGCATAAATAACAGATACCAACATTCTGTAGTCTATACAGCAAAACCATCACCCCCCAAGAAGGAAAACAAAAAATAACGAAAAAGAGAAGATAGAATTGCATCCCTAGTTGCACTAATGAGACCCAGGCCACAGCTTCAACACAACCCCGCCGCCCTCGCTCGAACCCCCTCGAGCCATTCGCCTCGCATTCCTCCACCAATCCCTCGCCTTGCCCGCCGTCCTCATTATATTCCCCGAGGAGCTCAAATTCCTCTGTAAAGATGACGACCCGTAATAATAATAATCCTCCGTCATCATCCCGAACCTTGCAGAAGAGCTCAAAAGCTCAGACGCGGAAAGATCTCTCTCAGCTTCGAGAAAATCTCCCGTCCTTAAATTTTCGCCGTTGAGGTTCCTGCTCGAAAAACTAGAGCGATCACTATTCGCCTGTTCGTAGATCAGCGTTAGGGCTTGGACGACCTCGCCCATGAATGGCCGATGGGAAACCTCGGGCTGGACGCACATCGAAGCTATGGCGGCTACTTTGGCTATGCTGTCGAAGGGAATTTCCGAACCGCCTAAGGATCGGTCTACGATGGACCTCAGGCACTCGCGGTTCGTCAGCATGGGGCGGGCCCACGAGACTAGGTTTTCTAGGCCCGGCGGCTGAGACATGTCAACGGGCTTTTTTCCCGTTAGGAGTTCTAGAAGGACTACGCCGTAGCTGTAGACGTCGCTCTTGACGAGGAGGTGGCCCGTCATCGCGTACTCTGGAGCCACGTACCTGTGTAATATTTCAGACAAGGACGGATATTCGTTAGAGAAATGGGAAACGTAAGAATGGTTTTGGCTTAAGAGAAGAGGGGCGATGTAAAATGAGTTGCTGAATGACCACTTCACCTAAAAGCTTAAAACTTGTACGGGCTGCATTATTTTTTAATTTTACATGTTATGTTTCCAATGCGCCTCATCACGCCTGGATAAATTCTGTACTGTCTAGACTTATTTAGACGTGCGATTTTCTTAAATAGGTTGGCGTGAGGATTCGTATTCAAGACCTCTTTAATCTATGAACTCTGATATCATGTTTAATGACCAGTTTACCTAGCAGGTTAAGCTTGTAGGGAGTAGTATCATTCTTTAATTATATAGAGCATATTTCCAACACACCCCCTACGTCTAAGAAGATTTCTTGATTATAGCCTTAGACGTGTAATTTTCTTAAACGGGTGGCCGTGAGGATTTCATACTCAAGACAGATCTCTTTGGACCCTGGCCTCTGATACCATGCTGAATTACCAGTTCACCTTACAGACGACATCATTTTTTAAATATTATATTTCATAACACGAATTACGTACCCGAAGGTCCCCATGACATGAGTCGAGATGTGTTTGTCCCGCTCATCCAACGCATTGCGCGCGAGCCCAAAATCGGACACCTTCGGCGTGAAATCGTCCTCCAACAAAATATTGCTCGTCTTAAAATCCCTGTGGATGACCGGCGGGCTGGAATCTTCGTGAAGGTACGCCAACGCCCGAGCGGCTCCAAGCGCGATCTTCAGACGAGCCCTCCAATCGAGGGGCGAACTTTCCCTGTCGACTCCTACCACATAAAATAACCGTAATAAAATGAAGGGATTCAGATAAAGTATTACAATCTCAACATAAGATGACGACGAGAAATCATTCTTACCATGTAGATGAGATTCCAAGCTACCGTTAGGTATCAATTCGTAAACCAAGCAACGAGTGTGACCCTCAACGCAAATACCGATCAACTTCACCAAATTTCTGTGGTGGAGCCTACTTAGCATCTCCACCTCGGCCAAGAATTCCCGAGCTCCTTGCTGGTCGTCTCTCTTCAGCACCTTCATCGCAACCTTCGTGCCTTCGCCGAGGGTCCCGCTGTAGACACACCCAAACCCGCCCTCGCCTAGTATTCTCGACTCGTCGAAGCCATCGGTGGCTCGATGAAGGTCTTCCACGGAGAACGTCCTCGCCGAGCCCTTGTAAGAAGCAAGGCTCGAACTCAACGAGACGGGCCTGGAATCGGGCCCGTTAACGACCGCCGATAAAGCTTAAGGCCCACGAAAAAACGAGGTCAAAATCAGCGAATTTTTTTGTAAGAGTCGAAGTTTTCACACAGAGAAGAGAATTATTACCAGGCGTCTTTGCGAGGGAACGAAGCGTACTTTGCGGAGAAGCATCCATTCTTTCGTTCGAACGTCTGTATCTCGAGACAAATGCCCATGCGAGGGCAGAAAGTAGAATGATGGCAAGAAGAGCGGATAAGATTACGACGGCGAGTATACTTCTGTTGAGTCTGTTGTGTTTGTGTTGGCTATTCCTACTTACGTCGATCCCGAGAGGTTGTTGGACAGTCCTTCCGTGATTGTCCGAACCAGAATATGGCTCGTTTGCAATAAGAGACGGAGGCAATGGTGGAGAAGGTGGTAAGCCTGTATTCAGACAAAACATAAAACTATTCAGAAGTATTTTTTGCTACATAAATTAGATTCCTTGACAAGCCTATATATATAAAGTATAATAACTTCCAGTATTCAGTTTGCATATGTTTTACGAAGGAATAATAACTGTGTGACGAATATAGATGCGTTCACTAAAGTAAAGGCTTAGTTATCTTTTTTTTTTTTTGGTACTGTATATTAGGGGTGATGGCGTTATAAGGACACTTGAATTAGAGGATTACAGTTTAAGGACAATAAATCTCAAAATTAAAGCAGTTTGACGACACTTCAGTTAAATGTTGCAATTTTAGAACCCGATGTAATTTCAAGACAATTAACGCAAGGATTTCGAACCTACTGCCGTCAAATTGCTTCAACTTTGAAAAGCCGTCCTCAAATTGCTTAACTTGTTACTTAATGGTCTTAAACTTGAAAATTTAAGGATGCGTTTGGTTTGCGTAATTCGATGTGGAAAAGAAAAGAAAATGTATAATGGTACGACACACGAAACGTGATGTACAATGATCGATGCGTATCATTCTATTTTCCTTTCCTTTTCTTCATTGAATTCCGCATACCAAACGGACCCTAAGTGTCACCAAAATGCTACGAATCCGCCTACGATCGCCTCTTTTTAAATCTAAAATGTCCTTAAAATGCCACTCCCCCAAACACACATCACCGAAAAGATAACTAAGCTCTGAGCTAAATGAGGTTTTGGACAAAGAATTACCTGGATACTTAACATACAGCACGTCGTAATCGCCGAACAAGGAGTGTTTTATAACCACTCGTTTGTCCCAAAATCTCTCGAATACGAAGTACGCCGCGTTATAATCGAATCCACTTCCGACGGGCAACAAATACACCACGACTATAGTCTTATCGGGATTATCTGCAGCTGTATTAGCTCCCATAATTCGAACGTGGCTCGAATTCGTATATACTCCATCGGCAATTTCGGAAGCTAATTCCGAAACCGATGGGAAGAAAGTATACAGCGCTACGCCGAGCTGAAGGCCGACTTGTATTGGGTACACGCACGTACAGTGAGACTCGGGCGGACCGTATGTTAAAGGCTCGGCGCACGTCAGTGGCCCGCAATCTGCACATCGCGGCGAATGTTAAAATTCAGTTTTGATTATTATATTTTGGACATGGATGAGAAAAAATCAAGAGAAAAGAAATGGAAACTCGGAATAATGCACCTTTTTGAGGAGGTGGAGGAGGTAATGCTTGCAATGGCGGCGGCGGCGGTTTTGGACTTCGCCGTGGTGGTGGTGCAGAAGGGAACTTCTTACGGGAGACGAATGGAGCTTTGAATACGAAGAACGTTAATGTGTTATAAAAAAAAACAATATAAATTGGTATATTTCATCAGATAAAGAGGAAAAAAGTGGAACTCTTAGTTCTTACTCGGCCTGGATTTTGGAGCTGGCGCGTCTGAACAATTATCATCGCACGAAGAAATGGGAGAATTAGTAGGTGGTTCATGCGATGACGATCCTGAGAGTTTTTTATCGGGAAAAAAATATGAGCATCATAAAAATTGGAGTTTCGTATAAAAATTCAAGTTCGTGTCTAGTATTACACATTCGTTACGTATGAGTTCTAAAAGTGTCGGAGATAAAAGTGAGATGCGTAATATATTGCACTCCAAATCGAAAAAATACGCAAGCGACGGAGTAAAATAAATGCTTACAACGTACTTAAAATTGATTAGAAAAAAAAACCTGAAGGTGGAAGAACGTCAAGTGGCGGCGGAGAGGGCGATTGAGAATCACGAGTTGACTTTTTAGGATGAAAACGAGGGCGAGTAGGCGGTGGGGCGTTCACAGGAGGATGCTCGGGATTGTTACTCGAAGAAGGAGCTGAATGTGAAAAAGACAAACATCATACGTTATCCATTTTCTGACGATGAAATACGGTGAGATATATAGAAAAGCACTACGTGGGTAATGAACAAACCTTGAGTTGGTGTTTGTCTTAAGGGTGAAACATTATGGGCAAATTTATGGGCCGGAGCTGAAACTGGCGAACTAGCTGTGATGCTTGGACGAGGTGCTGACATAGGAGAGGGGCGTTTCTCTGTAAGAAAATGAAAGGATAAGATGGTAAATAACTGCAAGGGCAACCTTTTTGCAATAAGGGAATCATATAAGAGGAGCACGGGGTCATCAGTTTTCAACTATGTTTTCTTGCAAAAGATGTATTGAAAGGGGCGATGCTTAGCCATTTGCAAAAAAAAAAACACTATTTTTGGGGCAGTTGTGGTTGACTATATGCTCAACTTTAACACTCCGTTTGGTTTAAGGAGATTAGTATAGGAATGTAATGGCAAAAGGAAAACTAGTTTTTAGGTTTGGTTGATTGAAGAAATAGATGAATGCAAGAAAAGAGAGAAAATCGATTTAGACCATTTTTTCTCCAATTTTTCTTTTCCGCACAATTTCTTTAATCCAAACATAGCCTAAATATGCAAAAATTCCCATCAAACGAGAGAAAATAGAACGAAGCTACCACCTCAGAACGTATATTTAAATATCACATCACCTGAGGAAGGTGGTTTAGCTGAAATCGGCTTGGTGGTTGGGGATATCTGAGGCAATGGTGGACTCAGTCCTGGATTTTTAGAGGAGTCTGTTAATTAGAGTTCAACTGATGAAGCTATGTTCTCCAAAATTTCAACTTCATTTCTCAGCAACACTTACGCAAAATAGAGGCAAAGAAATATCAGGAAGAATATGCAATGAAGTATGGATTCACATATTCGTGTCACTAGGTTTCAACTATGCTTGCTTACAAAGGATGTATTATATATAAAGGTCGGTTCTTCATGAATGCAGATTTCACTAATTCATCATCCAGTTATTATTTTCTTCACATAAGATACTTCATATGCGCGCGCCACCTTCACACAAAATGATGCAATTCTTCCTACTTTCGTTAGACCCAACTCCAGTCGCAAGTCAATAAAGAGGCAAAGCAAATACGAGAAATAACATGCAATGAAGTATGGATTCACATATGGTCACTAGTTTCAAGCAATGTCTGCTTACAAAGGGCATTCTATAAAAGGGCATTCAGATATTATATTCTTCACACGGAATGATTCGGCACTTCGTACTTTCATTCGACACAAACCCATTCATAAGTCACAAAAAAGTCTAAAGAAGAAATATTTTAAAAAAATTCATTATATAATTATATAGTATCACCTGGAGGGACCGGCGAAGGCGGTTCAGCTGAAATTGGCTGCGCAGAAGGAGACATCCGAGGCAACGGTGGACTCAGCGAAGGATTTTCGGGGGAGTCTGTTAAAGTTCAACTAAAGAAGCTAAGAAGTCCTTCAAATTTTCAGTTGCATTTCTCCACAAGACCTCACACAGTAAGAATGGAGACAACAAACCAAATGCAAAAAAAAAAAAAAAAACCACACCAGGCGGAGACGCCGGCATTCGTCTTGGTGAAGGGGGACTCAACACTGCATTGGAAAATCATCATATTACCTCAAACAAGTAATAACTGAAACAAAAGGATGGAATCTCTAATCATAAATCCCACCCAATATAAAAGATAAAGAAAAAAAAAGGTTACCAGGTTCCGCTGAAGGAGGAGAATCATGAGAATTTGGCGGCGTAGATTTAGGTACCGAAGACTGAGGGGTTCCATCCTTCGGCGGTGGCGCACTGATTGAAGGGGGCGTGAGAGGTTCTGTGTAAGATCGTAACTTAACGCTATCAGAGAACAGGGCATCATTACAAATAACACACACACACACATTACCTGGAGGAGGTTGTAAAGTAGGAGATGGAGGGATTTCTGGCTGAGAAACAGGCGGTAATAATGGGACAGAATCATTATCAGGCGATGGCGGTGAAGGAAAGGGTGGCGTGGATGATAAAGGAGGGGCTATATTTGGAGGACGTTCTACGGTAGGCGATGGAGGGATTTCGGGCTGTGAAATAGGCGGTAAAGATGGGGCAAAATCGTCATTGGGTGGTGATGGTGGTGAGACTAAAGGATAGGGCGGTAGCGTGGATGCTAAAGGAGGGATTATGCTTGGAGGAGGTTGTAAATCCGTGTCTGAAATCATGAAGTTAAAGAGTTAATTGTTCGAACCAATACAGAGGAATTACGGTAGAGAAAATAGTGAGGAGTTGTAAGAGAATACTAACCATTTGTTGGTTGAGGTTCTGGGGTAAAACTTAGGCTTATGAAAACGTCAATGTTAGGGGTAAGCCCAGGTGTTGTTTCTCCTGCAAATTTGAAGAGATGGATGTTCTAAGACATTGCTTGGAAAAAAGGTCCGAGGAAACTCCTAAACTTTTGTTTGGTGAAAAAATACTGAGGAAAACTATATTGGCCAAACGAGCAACGGTAAGATCCCATAAGTGATGTTGTCCAGAAATTTCCATGTGCTGGACAGAGCTGAAGCTAAAGTTACACAGAGCTCATATATAGTTTGAATTCAGAATTTTATGGATCTTTCATATAGAGTTTGAAGACAATAGCCACTTGTTAAACTGCGTACATCATATTAGTCTTAGCTACGTGATTCAATAAGAGTTCTCCTAATTTATTCTCCATTGCACTGAAAGAGAAGATCATCGGATGAACTTTTCGCAATCTGCTTCATTCAGAAATCTTACAACAGCAGTTTTTGTCCTATCCTAATCAATATCTAACCAACCTTAATAACAGGTACTATGTAGCTTGTCATTGCAAAGGGTAAAATCTTTTCCTTAAACAGCCCACCACTAAAAACATTGTTAATGTAACAGAACTATCAGGAAAGGAAACGATATATTAAGGCATGCAAAAAGGCAAACACTAACAACAAATTACCTGCAGATTCTTGAATCAGCAAGAAACAAGCAACCGCACCGACTTTAATCACATACCAAAGAGCTTGCGTTATCCCAATCCCCATCATCGAATGAAAAAAAAGAAAACTCCAAGCTCTAATAAATCCTCAACTCAAATCACAGGATAAGCCAAGATAAAAAAAAAAAAGAAAAAACATATGGGGTACAAATGTTCGTTCTATTACAGTAAACCTATACTCAGCTCAGCCCAAAAAAGACAAGAAGATGGCTTTAGATCAAAGATGGAGGAGACCCACAAGCTGAAAGAGTACGATGCAAGCAATACATAGGAATCAAAGGCGTTTGCTCCTCTAAAAGCCTGAGAAATGAGTTGGTCGATGCCACTGAGACGAGGCATGTGCAAAAGCCAGAGGAAAAACAGGCTTTTCTTTTCTTTTCTTTTCTTTTCGTTTCTTTCTTTTCTTTGTTCCTATGATCTTCCTGCCTAAGTGAATAAAGGAGATTCAAGCGGCGAATGAAGCAAAGAATGACAAAGAGAAGCCTACTCTATGATGCTTTTGCAGGGATGAAAATTCTGCAGAGGGTTGATTAACACATAAAAAAAAAAAAAAACACGAGCGTTTCTTCGAGCAATTAAACTACAGTAATGTCTCGTTGGTTATTACAGTGAAAGCTAAGCAGCTCACAATTCTTTTTTTCCTTTATTTTTTCTTTTTCTGCTAAAACAAACGGCTCGTGGGAGAATACATACAACGGTAAAGGGGTAAAAAACAGTGACAGTGCGTGTCAGAGACAGACAACAAACACTTCACCGTTTCTTTCTATCTAATGTGGGACAAGGTTCTGAAACCGGGTTTTCGAACCGGATCGGAAATTTTAGTGGTTTAAGGTTTAATGGTTCAACCGGTATAAAATCGAAATCAAAACCGGAGTAAAACCGGTGTCATTAAAAATATAAAAAAAATAGTCTACTTATACAAATAATTTAACAATATAGATGTATAGCTAACGAATTAATAAGATTAAAAAAATAAAGACATTGGGCTGGATTAAGTGGTAAAGGGTTTGGGCTGAATAATGTTGGCCCATGTTGTAATTAAACCAACTTCATTATTTTTTTCAAAAAAGTTACATTGATAGGGGTCCAGCGGTATTCGAACCCTGTCTGAGAAGCAAAAGTACAGCGCGTTAACCACTACACCATACACTCATTGTTTGTATTTGCTACTTTGCCAACATGTTCTTTATCGTATTTTAATTTTTTTTAATAAAACTTAGACCGGACCGGAGCCGAACCGGATTTCCGACCGGTTCACTGGTTTCCGGTCGGAACCGGCCGGTCCGGTCCGGTCTTAAAAACCATGATGTGGGATCGATCTTGTTTGTATTTTAGAAAATCAGCACTGTTCATGGGATTCTTGGAAAATGCACTATTTTAATAAAAAGCCCTGGTGCGCTTTCCAGGGCGAAATAAATTAACAATAAAATAGTGCATTAGGTGCATTAGGTGCATTTTCCAGCGCGATGACTTTAAAATAGTGCACCTAATGCGAAATAAAATAGTGCATTTTCCAGGGCGAAATAAATTAACAATAACTCTATTTTATCAGAGGCCAAAGCAGGCGAAATTTTACCCAATGATAAAGTCATCGCGCCCATTACATGCGGCCTAGCGTCCATTGGATGCGATGTCGCGTTCATTGTCTGCGTTTTCCCCGATTTTGGTAAATTTTGTGACAATAATCCTATTTTAATAATTTTGAATTTTAAATGCATTATTTTATTTAAAAGCCCAGCGCACCACCTCTTTGAAAAATAAATCAGCAACATGCGACGCATCTAACGTCTTCTTGCACAGGATAAAATGCGCCATTTTAGAAAATCTATCGACGACAACAAAAACAGAATCCATGCCATGTTGCGCGGCAAAGCCAACACAAAGTCCATAGATAGATCTTCCTAAATATCTTCAGGAACCGGCAATGGCGTATACAAGCCGGTGTTTTGTGCTTGGCTCTTTTCGTTTTATCTCTTCCAATGTGACCAGCGAGGCCCCATGAGTGTACGTCACGAATGAGTTGCTCGCGTAAGGAGGAACGTGGAATGCACAACCGATTCGCCCGAAATAGAAATCCGTCTTGTATATGAAATTCCTCTACAACCAGCCTCATATTACACTCCTCCCAAATGTCTTTAAAATCATCATCAGTCTGATATAATTCCGCCAAGTAGTCAAACCCAGTAATCTCATATTTTAAGGTAACTAGCAACTCGCCCTCCTACTAAGAGCATCAGCAACTCGATTTTGTTGGCCTGATTTATGCTTTAGTGTGAACGTGAATCGCTGAAGATATTCAATCCAGGCGGCATGCATCTTGCTCACGTTCTTCTAATTGTTGATATATTTCAGCGCCTGATTATCACTAAACAAGACAAAATCACGCTGAATAAGGTAATGCTCCCAATGGTGAGGGCCCGATAAACAGCATAAAACTCTTGCTCGTAAGTACTCCACTTCTTTCGAGCGTCACTTAGATTTTCACTAAAAAAACTCCACAGGCTTGCCTTCTTGCGATAACACTGCTCCAATACCCAAATTCGAAGCATCACGCTCCACGGTAAATAATTTATCAAAATTCGGCAACGTTAAAACAGGCGCATTACATAACTTCTCCTTAATCATTGCGAAGCTGGCCTCAGCCTTCTCACTCCACTCGAATTTTCCCTTCTTCAAGCACTCGGTAATCGGGGCCATAATGGTGCTAAAATCTCTGATGAACCTATGATAGAATGTCGCAAGTCCATGGAAACTTCGCATATTGCCAACAGTCTTAGGAGTAGGCCACTCTCTTATCGCTCAACTTTCGCCTCATCAGTTTCAACACCATCCGAGCTAATCACGAAACCGAGGAAGATTAAGCGAGGAGTCATAAACTCGCACTTCTTGAGGTTTCCGTACAACTTAGATTCCCGCAAAACTTCAAAAACAGCTCGCAAGTGTCCAAAATGCTCTGCCTCAGTCTTGCTGTAAACCGGATATCGTCGAAATAAACGACAACAAATTTATTGATGAAAGGCTTGAGAACCTGATTCATGATGCGCATAAACGTGCTGGGGCATTTGAAAGTCCGAATGGCATAACAAGCCATTCATACAACCCTTCCTTAATTTTGAAGGCAGTCTTCCATTCATCACCGGGCCTAATACGAATCTGATGATATCCACTTCTCCAGTTGACCTTGCTGTAAACACAAGAGCCCACAAGCGCATCTAGCATATCGTTCATTCGAGGAATGGGAAATCTGTACTTCACAGTGATTCGATTGATTGTGCGGCTGTCAACACACATCCTCCAGCTACCATCTTTCTTCGGCGTCAACAATGCTGGCACTGCACAAGGACTCATACTCTCGCGAATTTTCCCAGCCTTCAGGAGTTCCTCCACTTGTTCTCGTAGGATGTCGTTCTCTTTTGGGCTCATCCAATAATGCGGCAGATTTGGTAAACTTGCTCCAGGTGATAAATCGATGTGATGTTGAATGTTCCTCATCGGGGGCAAACCTTGAGGCAACACATCGGAAATACATCTTGAAATTCATTTAATAATGGTTGTACGATGGCAGGAACTTCAGGATTAGACCTTTCAACAACTCTTTAATAGCTAGCACGAGAACCTCATCGACCTCTCTCATATCAGCATTAAACTTGGCCTCGGATACAACGAATAACGCTTTACACCCTGTCTTAGAGACGTTGGGTAATTCGGTTCGCTCAATCAATGGTAGCAACACAATCCGTCGTCGATGGAAGTAAAATTCATATGTGTTTTGTTTTCCATCGTGGACAGAATTGACGTTGAACTCCCATGGTCGACCCAGAAAAATTTTACAAGCGTCCATATCGACAACGTCGCACAAATCTCATCTCGATAATTCTTTCCAATAGTGAGTGGAACGCGACAGACCTCAGTGATTTTCTGTAAGGAATCGGTGCACATAATCATGTATTATACGCAGCTTAAATTAAAAATTTTATATCAACATATCAAACCGATTCCACCAAGATCCATGCGAATTAAACTTAACTCGTTCGTAGCGATCATACCTGATATTACCTTGAGATGAGTACGTATCCAAATACCAAACGTATGGTATCTCTACTGATATCTACCAAGAATTCGATCAAAGAATCTCCCTTTCTTTAGCTAGAAATACTCGAACGATGGTTCACAATTTCTCTAGGGAGTCCAAAACTCTTTTTGATCCCACTTGAAATATATCTACATTCTAATAGATATAAAGATGTGTATATATGTCAATCACGGCTCCTCCATCTTAGTAATTAAAATCTCATTTAATTATTAAAAATTATACCATTATTTCCGTAAGACAAGTAATCATATAATAACCATAAAAGATCGTATCTTTTTGGTTTACAATTTACCAATCATAGGCGTATTACTTGTTATATCGTTTTAATCCAATCCACAATAATAGAGCATAGCCGATTTCCTCAATAAATGATAAAATATATCCCATATATATTTATCATTTCATATCACATATCTTATTTGAATCTTTATTTATTTTGCATTATATAATGAAAAGATAAATTATCTCATAATAAATTTCTCATTATATTTACATCTCCATGTAACAAACAGAAAATAAATTCTTCGATCTTTTCTTTTCGGTGTGACCCAGTAGGATCCATGTCACATTGGCAATAGAATTTGAACCCATTCTAATTCTATAAATCATAAGCGGTATCAAGCAAATACATTAGGACTACCCAAGTGACATAGATAATAAGTATCTCATATACGTATCACCATCCTAAAGCAGTAATTGCCCATGTCAATTCCTTGTCGCATAATATCCTAAATAAGTTCAAGGTAGGAATGTGTCATCCTCTCAACTTATTTATTTCTTGATTCCAAAAGTTTATCGTAAATATGATTGCTCTTAATCACATTGCATGCATTACGATATCATTTCAATCAAGGGGCTCGTGGACATTATCACTCATAAAATATGAGGGACAAAATATTCTTGATAAACATAATCCGCTGCACTAGTCACGCCCGTCGTAACACCACTCGTATAGATACCTTTTACGGCTAATGTTGAGCGACGCTAACAGACATGCATTTTTGAAAAATGAACATCTCATACTATAGAATTCGAGACACGTATGAAACATTAATGACACAAACACAATCCATAATATGTTTCATTTCGGGTCTATCCGATATCATAATCTCCATTATATATCTGTGTGATTAAATTGATAACCCTTTATTAAATAGTTTGTAAAATATAACTATCATTTAATCCACACATTAATCTTAAACACGATAATTAGTGTTCCATGCTAAAATCAAGATTAAGGATAATTTAGAGTAAATATTTATTTCAATATGAAATTCTACAATCTAAGTCATCGACTTAAATGACCCATAAATAATATAATTTACTCAAGGAATAAAATGATATAAATCATTCAATTCGTGAAAATAAAAAGCGCTACAAATATTGGCTTCTTGATCACAATACTAACACTTTCGACTCTGCACCTTTCTTGATCCATCCGATCTTATAGGGCGTTGGATGTTTCTCTGTTGGCAGTTGTAACTTCTGAACCATTGCCTTGGACACGATATTCTCACTGCTGCCACTGACAATAATAATAGTGCATACCTTCTGGCTAACAAGACACTTCGTACGGAAGATATTATGACGTTGAGGATCTTCTGCCACCCGTGGTGTCAGCAATAGTCGTCGAACGTTGCCAACTACTCTAGAGTCGTCTCTCTTGCATTCTTCCTCGAATAGTTGCTCATCATCACCGTTAGGATCAACGTAACTCGTCGAAGCCCATTCAGGATCAGGTGGTTGATCGATATCATGTCTCTCGGATATGTTCACCTTCCTACTTCGACACTCGTTAGAACGATGGCCTGGTTCACCACACCTATAACACTTATCCCCAAACGGCTTCGTGTACAGGTTTGGCTGTATATTGTTCGTCGGGGGTGATCCTCGAGGCTGGTTCCTAGTCGTTTGGTTTTGGGCGCTAGACTTTTCAGTAGGATGTTGAGGAGGTAAACTAAGGCCCTTCCCTTTGTCGTTTGTGAGCGGTGGGAGTTCCTGATTTGAGCGGCCAATGTGCACTCGTGATGGTTGTCGGTTGAGTTGGGTTTCAATTTTCCTAGCAAGGTTGATCGCTTCATCTAAACTCCATACCGTACTAAGACTAACTTGATCTTGGATTGCCATGCGCAAGCCTCCAACAAAGCGAGCCACTTGTTGATTATCAGTTTCGGCAAGGTTATTGCGTGCATTTAAACGCAAGAACTCGCTGCTATACTCTCGAATAGAACGCGATCACTGTCGACAATTTTGATATTGATGATATAATGTCTGCTCATAATCCAACGGTAAGAATCATCTCGAATCAGATGCTTCATCTTTATCCACTGACGTATGGGTTGTTTTCCTTATCCATTGATCCCACCAAGCCGATACTCCGCCTTTCAGCTTATAAGCAACGAATTTAACCTGCTTCTCCTCCGAAATTCTGGTATAGCTGAAGAACTTTTCAACGTTAGATTCCCAATCGAGATATTCTTCAATGTCGAGGTAGCCATCAAAAGTTGGTAGATCATCTTCAGGCGAAAATCTGGAGCTTCATCAGAATCTCTTGTCCCTCCACGATTATGACAAGGCCGTGCATGAGAGGTCTCCTCAAACCCTTCCTCATCATCTTCGTCGCTTTCAAACGTGGCATGAACATCGTGCATGGTTGGTTGGAACGGAGGTACAACTCCGCCGCGAGTCCTTCCATGATTGACGTTCACGTTTTCGCGATCCCAAAGTCGGAGCGATAAGTACTTATCAGCTCGGTCAAAAGGGTGCGCTGCTCCTATTGGAACTCGACGATCGTCGTTCTCAATTCTTCGATTGCAGAACAGTTGATATCCTCGCTGTTGTTGGCCATCTCGTCCCGGGCACACCGAGGCTCTGATACCACTTGATGGAATGGAAGCGAATAATTGTTGCGAAAAGTTGAACACGTCTTTAAAATTCACGAAGTCGTAACGAAACCCGAATTTATTAATTTTCTGAATAATCAAACAACTTATGCGACATAGTATATATAGAAGAGAAAATACCAAATCTAGATAATATCCTACCTAAATCTCCTTAAATATAGCATAATATCTAAATATTATCTATTCAAATATCCTTAATTATCTCAACCATGTGCTTGTCCTGCATAAAAAAGGTACGTCAAGAATGGGAAAATGGTACACACAGTCAAACGGGTAGAGGTACTGACTTGCAAATTTTTATTCAATTGGGTATTTTCTATAGATTCATCTTAGTTTATATAAAAAAATGGGTTACATATAATAACCTCAAACTCATGTAGACGGAGTTTAGATAGACACACCTATAGGGCTGTCTGTTCGGTACAAACCGTACCGAACCGAACCAGAATGTAGGTTGTTCGTGTATTTTCAAAACCGAATTTTTTCGGTAAATTCGTTTTTACCGAAATAACCGAATTTTCAATAAAACAATTTCAGCAATGAATAAATATAATTTAATATAATATACTTTTATTTTCACCATTAATATAATATAATATTTTAATTTAAGAAAATTCTGTAATTCGGTATACCGAATTTTTATTTTGAAAACCGGATATCGAATCGAATTTTTACGTTCTGTTCGATTTGTACCGAATTTTCGGTAATTCATTAATTCACTTGGATACCGAATTACACACCCCTAAACACACCTTCTCATATGTGTTTATCTAAACCCACTAACAAAACATATATTTATTTTCCCCATTAATTAATTAGTTTATATGACCTTACTAATTTAAACCATCATAAAAGTCTGCTACCAAACAAGCATTCAGTACTAGGAGATAATGTTTCCCAAAAATGAAAACTGTGTTCCCTAGTCAAATGTTTCGAATTCACTCTATCTACCTGAAATCGTTGTATATGCAGTACAATATCGTTAGGCCGCGTTTGTTTAAGAGGTAAGAAAAGGTGGTATATTTTACCTTTGAGATAATAATCTAGCTTTTTTGGTGGTATTGTATTTAGAAAGAAAAGTAAATATCTTAGGGGGTGTGTTTTGGGGTGATCTTCCAAAACATCACCGTGATCTCTCGTTATCACTTATCACTGTGTTTGTTTAGTCTAGGTGATGAGTCTCACCAGAATGATGGATCACCTAGGTGATGAAAATGGGGTGATATTTCATATTTCAGATCACCCAAAAAACCTAGGTGATCCAACATCACGGTGATGAAGTGATCTATCTAACTTTTTAATGGACGAGAATACCCCTCATGTTTAACATTATTACTTTATATGCCATTATAAATATAATTACATGATTAACATATTAAGTCTTAAAATATTTCAGTTATTTAAAAATATTAAACTTATATTTAAAAAACTATAAATATAAATAATGCTTATACATTAAATGTATATTTTAATATATTAATGATTATCACATAAACTATCACCTTAAAAAATTTAACACATTATTTAAGTCATGTGTAGGGTCAAATATGACATTTATACAACGTTACCTACACATCACAGTGATTAAACAAACAGAATATTTCAATATCACGTTGATCTGAAAATGAAATATCACCTTAAACAAACACATGATGACATATCATTAATCCACTTCGGTGATACCCACATCACCGTGATGTGCCTATCACCGTAATGTTAGATCACCTGAAACAAACACCCCCTTAGTGAATTAATTTCATCTATTATCAATTAATTTTTACAGTGTAATCTATTTAGAGTATGTGTCGTCTCTCAAGACCGAAGAAATGGTAACTCCGAGGATTGACACGTGGATTACAGATAAGAGGTCTTATGTTCGAATTCTGATGGGTATTTTAGCTAAACGACCATTGAATGAATAAGTGTTTGCAAAATGACCTCGTTGACATTTAACTTTTGGTCAATGACCTCCATTTAAATAACTTATGTAGCTGAAAACTAAAAAAATTAAAAAGAAAAAGAAAACCCAACGACATTCATTCAGGGGTAAAAATAAAAAAAATTGAAAAAAAAAAAGAAAATCGAACGACATTAGGTCTCATTTACGACGCTACAACCACCACCACCAGTAATCAGCACTAAAAAATGCATGAACCATCATTTATGGCACCAACAACCATGGATTGGAGAAACAAAATCCAGAAAAGCTTTCGGTTTGCTGAAGTCGAGTGGTTCAACCGAGAAATTTGTTACATTGTTCTCGAAGGTAAGTCATTTTTTTCGGGTTTTCGTCCGTCAACTATAACTTTGAGTGGGTTTACTATTTGTTGAGTTAATTTAAACGAAGTCATTGCCGTCTTGATGAATTTCATAATCAAATTCAGGTTAGTTTTTGGGTTCTTTGCTGTTACATTCACTGAGAACTAGAGTGTTGGGTTCTCTTTCGCGGCTGTTAAGAGTAGATACCTTTTTTCACCGTCTGATATGAAGCGGTGAACCAAAATCGTAGTGATATCTCGTTGTAGGGATACCATATCGTCTTCTTTAATACGGGTTCTCAGTTTTATAACGAATACCCAGCTATGAAATGATTCATGAGTACCCGTTTAGGGGATCTAGGAATTTTATATGATTGTCTTTTCACTTAATTTTCAGGTGATCTCCACGACATTAACAAACATTGTGTTTCAATTCGGTGGGCAATGGACAATTAGCGATGATAATACTTCCAAATGGTGTCCCGCGCCGGATTGTCGATGGCAAACATCCGAGTGGTTGAGGATACGTGCGGACTGGAACAAGTGAAAAGTCAAATACTAGAAGTGTTGTCGTCTAGAGACGTTAATACGAAAGTACATTTAACCTACATGCTGGATGTCATGTACCCATTTCCACGGCCTATTTATATCGAAAACGATATTGGGTTACATTCATATCTCGGACTTGGTTGTACAAGATCAAGACCAGTGTTTCATGTAGAGATTGGGTATCATGAAGCACAACATGAAGTCATCGGACCACCTGAAGCCAATGAATTTGGAAGCTATATTGGTCTTATCTCAAATTATGATCAGAATGAAGAAATTCAGCCTATCGCGGGTCTTATCATATGCGGAGCTCATGAGGATCCTTGCTGTGTGGAAAATTACACTGCTCGTGAGGACCAACACTGCGTTGAGGGTCGTGGTAATGTAGAAGGGAATTTTGAGGAAGATGAAGAATATCCTCAAGTCCGAGGGGAAATCCCTGATGACGATCAGCGCGTGGAGGTTGATGACAAAATCAGACTTTGCTGAGGATGGTATATTTGTTTTTCCCGACGGTTCAAACCTTGAAGTAGGGCAGGAATTCCCCAACAAAGAAGCCGTAAAGAACGAATTGATGAATGTCGCCATTAATGGATCATTTGAATACTCAGTTGTAAAGTCAACCACAACCCTGTACGTAGTCCGTTGCATGAACAACTTGTGTAGTTGGCGTGTACGATTTGCGAAGGCCAAAGGCTCGTCAACTTTTTCTGTCAGAACACACACCTGTGTCTAATCGTCGTCAGAAACATCGTCAAGGAAGTGCTTCATTGGTCTCTAGTATGCTGATAGAGAATTTCCACGAATTTAGAGAAATTCCAAGACCAAAAGGAATCGTTTCGATGATGCAGAAGAGGGGCTGCGACATTACATATTGGAAGGCTTGGAAAGGTAAGCAGATTGCAAGGGACACATTGGTTGGTGACATGGATGAATGTTTCGCTTCATTGCCTCGATACTTAGAGGCTTTACGGAACACGAACCCATGAAGTATTACTAATTTGGAGGTTGATGAAGAAAATAGATTTAAACGCCTATTTATAAGTTATGGTGCGTGTGTTAGGGGATTCTGCTTCATGAGGAAGGTTGTCTCCATTGATGCTACTGTTTTAAAGGGAAAGTACAAAGGGGTGTTGCTCATAGCTGCAGCACAAGATGGTAATCACCATCAGTTTCCTATTGCATGGGGTGCCGCCGACACCGAGTCAACGCCTTCTTGGTCATGGTTTCTCGCGAGGTTGCGGACTGTGGTGGGCGACACTCGTGATCTTTTTATAATTTCAGACAGAAATGCCGGTATAAAGAACGTCATGGAGGCAATATTCGAGAATGCATTCCACGGATATTGTGTAAGGCACATGAAAGAAAATATTACGAAGCAGCAAGAAGAATAAAGGCACTGCAGATATGTTCTGGAAAGTGGTAAATGCATATACGATGTTTGAGTTTGCCCATTTGTACGCTATTCTGGGTGAGAGGCACCAGGAAATCAAGGAATATTTGGAAAAAGGGTCTTCGCCGGATAAGTGGAGCAGGGCATACTGCCCTACATCTAGATACAATATAATGACAACCAATGGGTCGGAATCCATAAACGCAGGTTTGCGTCATGATAGAGAGCTATCACTCAGTGGATTGTTGGATGCGATTCATAAACTAACTGAACGTTGGTTCGCTAGTCGTCGAGCCACTTCAACTGCGTCAATCGATAGTGGAACGACAACCTCTACTCCCGTGATCGAATCAATTATGCGAAAAAATGATCGGGAGTATAAAACCTACCAGGTAACTGAGGTAGGTGATTCAAAGTTCTGTGTGCGTTCTCAGAATGTTACAGAGGTCGTCGATCTTGAAACAAAATCGTGCAGCTGTAGAAGGTTAGATATCGACCGAATTCCATGTCCACATGCTTTCGCGGCTTGCAGTGTAGCTGGGGTTGATGTCTATTCTTTAGTAGATGGTTATTACATGCTGGAGATATGGAAATTAGCATATGGCGATACGATTTGGCCCGTGACCGAGAGAGAATATAACAATGACGGAAGTACCACTACCGTTCTTCCTCCAATTTTCAAAAGTAAGCGCGACAGATTAAGGACACAAAGATATCCATCAGTCGGTGAATTCAGAAGAATAAGAAGAAGGTTACTTTCATTTTGCTGTATGGATTCATTAGGGTTTCACTGGAAGGTCCTCAGGTAATCAACATGGTCCTTAGTATTTACTTCTTATCTGAGAACCCGTATAAACTCTCAGTACTCGTCGGTCAAGATTTAATCCACTGACAGTGATATGACATGTCCTGTTTTGGAAAGCGACCTTTAATTCTCTGACAAAGGAAGCGTTAGTTCTGACATCTTTAAAATAAATATGTTAAAGGGTTACTATTGGGTACTCAGGAAAAGAAAAGGTACTCAGCTTTGAAATTATGTTGTGAGAACCTGTGAAACTTGTGAGGACCCTTTCAGTCAAACGAACTTTGACTACGATTTTGAACCCCGAAACAGTTTAATGGAAGGAACCACTCGTCATGAATAATATCCCCACCGCTGCGGGGTGGGGCAGTCCCCAGTTTTTTAGGCCCGCCACCCGCCCCGCCAAGTGGCGGGCTTTGGCGGGCGGCGGGCCACCCGCCCCGCCCCGCCAATTGGCAGTACTAGTGTTGCATGTGGTCACTCGCCTCGTATTGCTGACGGCGAGAACGTCTCGACGGTTGAATGCGGAAATCACCAACATAATCATGAGGTCCTTCTGGGGGTGGTTGACTTGACAACTCTGAGACACATGTCACGGTCGTTCCTTGCTCGAGTAAGGATGTGACATGGTCAAGCACTTCATCGGCTTCTTGATGGCCAAAATCCACACCTGCGTAGTATGCGGCCTGCATCTCTTCCGTTGTAGGAACCTATATTCCAACAATGCTTTCTGATTGAAGTGCGTCAGCGGTAATTATCGATAGCTTTGGAGCTTTTTTGATGCTCCACCGCGATGTATTCTAGCGACGAAGACGTGGGAATATAGACTCCTCTACGCGACGGGCAAACCGAGGCACGATCCCAGGTATGCATTCGTACGCTAGAATCTGACCAAAGTTAGAAATACTATTCTTTAGGGTTTGTTAAAAATTTACAAAACACTAGCTAGGGTTCGTTGAAATTAATTCCATAGACCTAATGCGGATGTACGAATCCGCTCACGCAGAAACTAGAGTAGTCGCTGCTACCACTCCGTTTTGTCTCATACTCACTCTTCTTCCGTACAAAATCTCTTTTCAACGTGCCCAGGACCTCACCGAAAGCCACGGTCCCCCATGGATATCGGTTCCATGAAGGCAAGTCATCTACCAACGAAAACGCCCAGTCTGGCACGGCGAGATCCTTCGTTCGACGAGGAAGGAGGACGGATGCGGCAAAGTAGAGAAGCGCCAACTTCACCTTCTCAACGTTAAACCCCATAGCATCTTCATCGGACAATTCTACCATTCGGCTCTCCAAGTAGGATTTTCTGATTGGATCCATCCCGGGAAAGTGGCGATCACGAAACTCCGTCCTCTTGTTCACATCCGGTATATTGGAGGAGCAGTTGAAGCCTGTGATCAAACAATACTCCTTAATAGAAAAGCGGATTGGGCTTTGATTGATGATCATCCATATTTCATTTCGATTATTCATCGAAATCAGCCTCTTCATTAAAACAGAAATTAATTGGTGTGAGAGGTTCTTCAATAGTGGCGCAACACAGATTACGTCGCCAAATTGTGATGCCAGTACTTCGCGAAGCTCGGCTTGGTTCAGGAAATGGATTATACGCTCACTGGCCCGCACGTAATCCGCGGTGATGACACGCTGCACTCGAAGTCATCAACCTGAGGAAGTTGTGGTTTCAAC
Source organism: Craterostigma plantagineum (assembly GCA_027422505.1). Classification (NCBI taxonomy): domain Eukaryota; kingdom Viridiplantae; phylum Streptophyta; class Magnoliopsida; order Lamiales; family Linderniaceae; genus Craterostigma; species Craterostigma plantagineum. The sequence goes on along the minus strand of JAPQWV010002067.1, from coordinate 12,104 downwards.
AAGACGTATATAAATTCAGATGAAAATCATATTTAGTCGAGTAAACGTTTTAAACTGTTGTTTGCAAATGACGTGCGTTGGGTTCTCAAACTTTATGCAGGTCCTCAGAAGGGAGCACCAATCTGAGGATCCATAAAAAATGTGTGAACCCATCACATCGCGAAGGTAGGTTCTCAGACCGCGGAAGGATTCTCAGATCTTACACGGGTCCTCAGACATGGACTGAAATCAGAGAACCAGTCTAACATCTAGAACCCTTTCTCTTCTAATCGACCGAATTCTAAAAATCCCTTTCTCACGATTTAAACTCAGGCAACCCATCAACCATCAAACACCCACAAAATCAACAACCATACAATGGTCGACTGTGTGAACCTGTTCCGCTGTGTGAGTACCCACGAAATCAAACACACGTCGAACACCCAAATAACAAAGAAACTACTCGGTCACGTCTCGAAACAACTGAAGAAATCAAATAACTTACAGTTTCAGACGCCATTGCGTGAGTTCTTAGTGCTGTAAGCTAAAAATCTCAGGGTTCTCACGATCTCGCTATTTCTTTTTTGGAAGACTCGTCTTTTTTCGTCTGGGTCTCTTTGGGTCTCACTTCGTTTGGGTTACCCTTTTTTATTTTTTTTATATTTTTTTTCATTTATATCACTTAATTGTAATTAATGCCCCAACTACCCTTTAAGTGAGGGTATTTCAGTACTTCCCCGTAGTTAGTAAGGGTAGAAGTGTATATTCAAAAAATGGAGGTCATTCACCTAAAATGCATGAGGTCATTTAGCTAAAATACCCAGTTCTGATAGCGATTTTGACTATCGTTGTTGTGGGGAGAGTGAAACATGCTCATCAGATTAGTCTATATTACTGTGTTTTTTTGTTTTCTATCGGTTTTTCAATTTCGTGTTTTTTGCTCGGTTGTGAGCCTCTATTTTTTCGGTTGACGATGTATCGGTGAGACCCTTTGGGCTATTTATCCCATGTAATTTTCATATTGACATTGAAGTTATCGTTCCCAGAAAAAGAATGAGTCTATTTGACTAAAATAACAATTATGATGAATATAATCATGAATTGAGTGACCACATTATTATTTTATGTATCAACTTTTCAATGGGAGATGCTGATGTTCGCACGTGTTACACTGAAATTTGACCGCTCGGAGTGTGTTTTTCTATTTTGATGAAACGTCAATCTATGTGGCGTTGGAGCTTCGATATCTTTATAAATAAAAATATAATAAAAAGTGGAGTGCGACAAGTCAACCAAGAGATGCCAACAAGGCCATTTAATTGCTTTGAAAATTAAGAACCCCCTATTGCAATAGATTTTTTTTTAAAAAAAATGGTCATAATAAGTTGGCAAGTGGGTTGGTGGCCATCACTAAAAATCGAGCTTTAAATGTGGAATGGGGTAAATGACCGATTCGATTAGGTTCGAGTTATTAAAAAACAGTATCTCGGTTCCTAGAGTGTTCATCGGCCGCTTCGATTTTCTAACATTTTAGTTCTTTTTTTTCGATTTTAGATATGCTTAATCCGAACCATTTTAATTTGGTTCGGTTCGTTTTTTGTAATTCGTTTGGTTTTCGGTTAAGAATTTTAATATTGATAATAAATATTATAACTGAAAATACATAAAGAAAATTTATGGTCAAGTTGTTATGTACATGTAAATCTACTTGCTGTGTACGAATAAATATAATCTACATTAAAACAAAAAAAAAAGCATCAAGTTTACATGTAAAAGAGTACGATTTCCATCCTTTTAAAAGAGAAAAATGACCTCAGCAAATATAACATGTAAACTCTAATCCTTACACTAAACAGCTAAGTACATTAAATAAAGAGAAAAATATCATTTGCAGTAGAAGAGATCGAACTCCAATTGATTTTTTTAATATTTTTCTATTTTTAATGTATTTAGATAATTCTTTGGGCTCTAGCTGATTTCGGCCCAATTTAAAAACATAAGTAATAATATCTCTGGCCCATACGGTAAATAATATATATATATATATATAAATATATATATATATATATATAATACTTCGATTATTTGGGTTGTTTCGATTATTTTTTCTGAAAACCGAAAATCGAACCGAAAAATCGAATTTTCAAAACTCTAAAGCGAAACCAACCGAAAAATCGAATTAACCGCTGCAAAACTAAAAATTCCGGTTCAGTCGGTTTTGGGTTTTATCCGAACTTTGAACACCCATGTTGGTTCCAATGGTGTGTTTGATTTATGGTGTGTTTGGTTCAAGGAATTTAGGATATGTTTGGTTTATGTAATTTGGAGGAAAGAAAAAAAGGAGAAGTAGCTTTTGTGCTTGGTTGATTAGAAAAATAGGTGAGGAAAAGAAAGAAAAGAAAATTAAACCAATTTTAAAGCTAAAATAGTGGGAAATCAATTTCCTCACTTAATGACGAGGAAAAAGAAAGGAAAACAATGAGAAAACCATTTCTCTTTAGTTTTCTTTTTCTCACTCATTTCCTTGATCCAACTACGCCCTTAGTGGGGAAAGGAAAAGAAATGGAAAAGGAAAATCATCTTGTGTTTGGTTGACCAGAGAATGATTAGAAAAAGAAAAGAAAAGAAAACTTAAGTAAAGTTTAAAGCAAAAACCATGTAAAACCATTTTCCTTACCAAATGGTGAAGAAAATTAGGGAAAAGCTAGTGAAAACCAATTTAGTTTTCTTTTTCCACCACTTTCCACGATTCAAACTCAACCTTGAAGAATTTGGTGAGGAAAGAAAAAGGAAATGGAAACAAAATTAGTTTTTTGTGTTTGATTGATAAAGAAATAGACTAGGAAAAAAAACAAAAAAGAAAACATAAATTAAGTTACAACTAAAACAATGGCAAATCAATTTCCTCACTACACGGCGAGGAAAGAAAGAAAAACTAATGAAAATCATTTTCTCTTCAATTTTCTTTTTCACATCAATTTTCTTGAGCCAAACACCGTGCAAAAGGTCAGGATTGTCCGAGTAACCCAAAAAAGGAAAAAAGAAAGAAAAGAAACAACTATTTGAGATTATGCTATGATTTTCCAACTTACATGATTTTATTTTCACAGAATGAGGGATGACACTGAATCTCCTAAAGCAACAAAGAATGTCATAGACAGTGTTTTGAAAAGCGTATAGCGTATCACGTCGCGCTTTGGTTCCGATAGCGCGTAGCGTAAATAGCGTAGCGCATTGCGTGAGTATTTCGAGCAGTCCACTTATAATCTAAAAAATTATAATATATGGTAATTATAAATGAATAAAGTAGTTAAATAAATTAATATGATATTAGTTATCATCAGTTAAAAATATTATCATCAGATCAAATAAATTATTCAAATAACTGGGAACTAAATATGCTAAATAACCCGTAAGTTTCTAAAAAAATAACGATCAACAATGTTTTAAATGCGTATAGTCTAGTGACTTTATATATATATAGTCTTTTAATTTTATTAATTTTGAAAATTAAATTCGGGAGCTATATATATTAATTTATTGTTTTTAAATTAAAGTATTTCTTAGATTAAATATATCTATCCTTAAAATTTCCACAAAGATGAGTATGCCTCGAGAGTCGAAATCCACTTCAATCAAGCTCCTTTTTTTAAAAGACGAACTTATATATTAGTTTTACAAATATTAAGAAAATAAAAGAAAATAAAAGAAAATAAAAAACAAAAAAGAAAAAAAATGCTAAATTTGGAACGCTCCGTAGCGTTTTGACAAAAAACAACGCTAACGCGCGCCTCCTAGCGCGCATCACGACGCTATTTAAAATACTGGTCAAAGAAGAATCATCAGAATCTATTACAAAGACAAGTGATCAATAGTGGGATCATATATTGTTCAAAACAGTAATACAAATCATCAGAGTAAGAAAGTTCACTCAATTTCCTCCACACAGAAAATGCTTTTAGAGCTTATTTCGAGCCACCATCTTCACCACCCACGATTTCTTTAATAAAAGGCAAAACGACTGATGCTAATTCGTCTTGGTGTGAGGTGTAGCTATGGTTCGCTCCGTTTACAATGTGTAACCGGTGATTCTTTATGATCTTTGCAAATTCTTGGGCATCTTCCAAAGGAATCACTTCATCATCTGATCCATGAACGGTGAGTACCCTGTAAAGCATATATACATACTTGCGAAAAATGAGAATGTTGCTTTCTTGCAACTCTTGTCCATTGAAATAATAAAAAGCTTACCTGCAACTCTTGTCTATTGAAAGGCAAGCTTCGTGCATGTTTGTGTTGAGTCGTTCCATCACGCTTTCTTCGGTGGCTCGATAAGACACTTCTCCTACGGAGAAACAAAACAGAAGCCTACTTAATTTTGCGCTGAAAACCGTCCAAGATCTATACGTGCGATTTATGTAATGGATCCATGCAATAATGAATTCCCCTAACTTTTCAATATGTTGAGTTCTTTTTTGCTAGTGAAGAAGAAGATCAACAAAAAAAACCAAAACAAATGGGAATGATGTTGCTAACCTGTTTTAGTTTTAACATCGATGAACCCGTCGCTCTTGAGTTTTTCCAGGAAATCTTCGCCAAGGCGTTCTTTAACTCCTCGCTTGAGATCATATCGGCCAGAGATGTTTACAATGGCAGGTATGTCGTGATATTTGGATCCATAGAGGAGGACAATACCACCACCTGCAGTTTTTTTATTTCTGAAATTGAAGGTCTATTGATAGAAAGTTGTATAACACAGTTAGATTAGTTGATAAGCATGCATACGATTGCATAATGCCTATATTGTTTTGATTCATAATCCAAAATATCGAAGGACTATCTAAGTAAATTTGATGATGCAGAAGAGAGAGGGATGGCGAAAATATTGCAATAGACATGGTTTAGTCCCAAAACTTATGATTAACCTTTACTGTGCCCAAGAACAACAGCGGTTGGACGATTTACTCCATTGAAATACTCAACTACAGATCTTAAGTCCTCTGTCTCACTACCGTAGTTGCCATACTCAAACTTGCCTTCACTTTCCCTGAAAATCAACAAATTGAGCCGAAAGATAAACATGTTGCAAAAAACCTCCAGAAAAAGCACAAGAATATAATAAAAAACACCACACAGAAAGTAAGCAATTGCAAGGTGGACAGAATGCAGTATAAAATGGCGTTTCTAACAAATAACGCCCTTCCGTGTAATAAAGACTTTGTATTACCATGGATGACTTACCCATTTCCAGAAAATCGAAACGAAAGGCACTGATTCCTGCTTTTTCTAAGGCAATAACGAGGTTAACCATCATATCAGACTCCTGCATATGTTGTGGAACAATAAGTAATTGCACACAAAAAACCGGTTCAAGGTGTTCACTAAACATAGTTCAAAATCTTAGCTATGTCAAAATTGAACTACTTGCTAAACAAGACTATTGCATGAGGTGATGGTAAAACTTGTTAAGGCTCTACTACGTAACTAATCATCATATAACTAAACAATGCATATAACGTTTATTTTTTACCTATTTGGCATGAGTTGCATATTCCCTGCCATCAATTGTGACACAGATAAATATACATGAGCATGACGTATACTTTTTGCTCTTGGACTTTAGCTAAGAGATGCAAGTCGTTTCTTTTCCATTAATGAAGAATGGAAAGAATCACGAGAAGATTCAATCTTCCTCCACGAAAGAAAAAAAAATAGATATCCTCACTTCTTAAGTAGAAGTTCTTTAAGAAAGGTAAAAGGAAGACCAAAATCATCAACCGATAAGCAACCAAATCTCCAATAAACAATGCTCAGTCAAGCAAATTCAAGGCATAGGAGAGTTCACACACCTTCGAGGAACGAAAGCCATGGCATAGGACAACAATCTTCGGCGACCCTGAATCATGTAACACCCCGACTAGCTTTTGGCCACGCTTGTTTGGTATCGTTATTTTCTGCTGCATTTCTGCTGATTTATCATAACAACAACGAACTAATGACCGCCAAAGTACATGGGCCAAAGATATTCCGGCAATAACTGCAACACTTTACACTTCTTTTTTTCTGATCAGTATTTGCGTAAAAGGACCAAAGACATGGGGTCTTTGTTTAGAAAAACCAACTAAACCACTTCTTGAGAACAGATTATTAAACAGATATCAAGCATGTTTAATACCATCGACCTTAATTATCGAATAGATCGGAACAAACCCATTAACTTCTCCCCTTCTATAGACAATAACGACACATCAACTCAGCTCAGATGAACCTGCTGGTAATTGAAAAATTGGCCTTTGAGACTCTTTGCCAGAACCAACATAATGTTCCCAAGAGGAACTTTCACCTGATACAATTCAATAGGGGAGAAAAACAAATATACATATCGATTCCCAAATATCTTCCAACCATATTCCACACATATCCGAGGCAAATATCGACTACTCAAAAACAGCTCACACTTGAACATTACCCGAGCATTGAGCTATGGCCTGAAAGATCTTGAATTTGGCGGTGAGGTAAGGTCGGCTGGAAGACAAACTCCTTGATTGAACCAATAGTGCTTTGTAAGGTGCGTCGATCACTACAGAATTGCCATTTGAACAATGAAGCAGCATTAGCATTAGATTCAATCGAAGTGCTGATTCTTTTTGTTGCTCTGCTCTGCTCTGCTCTTTCCTCGAGCCTCGAGCAGTTATTTTCTGTCAACACCATTTTGAGCGGCCCGATTTTTTTTTTCTAACTTAGTTGGATATTTGATTAGAAATTAGTTTGGCCCAATTGTATTAAATAACTGGACTGATATATGTTAAAGTTCATGGCATCAAAGTAATAGCCCAAATCAATTGATGTAAATTATGTCATTAATTACAATTTAATCCTTAATGTAATAGCAATTTTATCCTATAAAATTTTAATTCATTCTGTTTATGCCCCTTAACAAATCAGTTTTCGTATCATATGCTCACTAGTATTCTAAGCAAACCCTACGTGTGTGCATAAAGTAAAGATTAATGGTAATGGGTGGTTTTTTATATTAATAATAATTTAATTCTTTTTCAAGTAAACAATATACTAAAAATAGCAATGGGCAATTTTATGAGGCTAAGGCTTGAAACGTGTAATTTTAATTTTATAACTATTTTAATTTAAAATTGACACACGCATAAATTCTAAAACCGTTCTCTCCCTTAATAAAATAAAAAGATAAATAATAAACATTCAACGATATAAATTTCATCTAAAGTAAATGTTAATATATAATTACATTTATATTTATATTGAAATCAAAAAGAAAAATGATAATAAAATAACCAGAAAAATAAAATTTATGTAATTCTCTAATGAATGGAACAGCTTAAATGATTTTCCATTGACTTAAAATTTTCCAGGATATACATACAGAGAGTCATTGACATCATACAAAACAAAAGCTGAAAACTGACTTCTTTTTTTTTTGAAAAAGGAACATATAATTTAAGGAAAGATCGATAACCCTTTCATCACAAAACTGACTTTTAAGGCATATTTTACCTGAAAGTCCCTTCAACTTGAGAAGATGAGCAAAGAAAGCATTAGAGTGCAGCAATGGCTTCTTCATCAGTTGTAGAGTCCGACGGAGAAACCTCAACAGATTCTCCTTCGATGGGCTCCTTCTCATCATCGTTTTGTCCGAAATAAAAAATCTTCTCTCTCAACTTCTCCATGAGTTCATCTCTCTCAGCAGCGTTTTCGGATAGGTACTTTTTGAATGCTTCTTTTCCATGAAAAGTCTGATTGTTCAGATAATAGAATCCACTGTTCTTGATTATGAGCTTGTGTTTGACACCTAAGTCTATGAGTTCGGCCTCTCTCGATATTCCTTTACCAAACTCGAGCTCGAATTCCGCCGTTCTGAATGGAGGGGCGTGCTTGTTCTTCACGATTTTCACTGACACTTGACTTCCTATGGTCTGCAAAAAAAAAAACTCAAAGAGTTGTCTAAAGTTACATGATATTGGAGCTAAAATGTTGGGGAACTATAAGATAATAACGGAAAAGAAATAGCTTCAATTTGACCAATAGTCTCTGCTCAGCATCAGATTTGATTGTTGTGCATAGGAAACAAATAAAAAAAGCTAACTTGGTCGCTTTTCGTAGCAATAATTGATTTCCGCGGCCTCTATAAGATAAACTAAGTCTTACGATATTAAAAGAATCTGTTACTACCTCATCTCCCTTTTTGACAAGGCCTGTTCTCTTAATATTCAGACGTACTGAAGCGTAGAACTTTAGGGCATTTCCACCGCAAGTAACTTCAGTAGGGCCAGCAAATGCTGCAAAGGTCGATAGCTTGGCTCTCACCTGATCAATCAATGATCATATAAAACGTAACATAATCCAAAAATCAAAACCCAGCAACTAAAGTTGGATATATAATCATCTCCATATGATGTTAAAGAAGATATGTGAAAAAACCTGATTTGTAAAGATCAATATTGTCTGTGAAAGAGAGAGTGAGTGGCTCAATTTACGCAGTGCCTGGCTCATAAGCCTTGCTTGCATTGCCATATGTGCATCTCCCATTTCACCGTCAAGTTCGCTTTTCGGGACCAGGGCAGCTACCTGCGAGAAAATTAGATGACCGAGCAGATTAGAAATCTGTCTTTCTCCACAGATGTGTTATTACATACTGAGATAATGTTACTTACACTGTCTACGACGACAACATCAACTGAACCACTGCGAATTAGAGTATCAACCAAGCTGAGAGCTTGCTCACCACAATCTGGTTGTGAAAGAAGCAAATTTTGGGTGTTCACCCCTATAGCCTCGGCTAATGATGGATCAAGAGCATGCTCAGCGTCAACGAATACACAGTAGCCTGCATGTGGCAAGGAAATGGGGGACATGTGCGTTGAAATGATTTTATTTATCTTAGCCAACGTCTTATTTCTTAAAATAACAAGGGAATGAAAAGAAGATAGCTTATGCCTATGATATACCAAGTTTATAAGCTGGAGATATTGCAAGAGATAACAAATATCAACAGATTTTAATGACGGAAGAAACACATTTTTAATTCTCTGTCGATAACGTACATCTGGGTTCAAGTCATCTTTCAATAACAGGTCTCAAGTAAATGTAAATGTACTATGCATAACATACACTTATCTGATCATCAGCGTAGCTATTAAAACATGTTAATACTATGTCTTTTCCAAATGAGGAATCTAAAATATGAGTTTCTTTTGAAGAAACGGTATCAGGATAATTTTATATCAACATGAACAAACAACGGAGAAAACAATTACGTTGTAAACGTGAATATATGACAACATAAATAATTAAGCATCTAATCTCTAAGACAGCAAATGATTTCTCAACATATTGCGATTTCTAAATAACAACAAATAATAAATTTTCTAGGAGGCATGTCTTTTCGATTATCATGCTTATAGAAAAACAAAGGCCACAGAGCGATATTACTCAGTTAAAATTCAGATAGTCCATATAAATAAATAACTTGGAGACAGACTTTTACGGATTGGAATGTCAGCTTGAAAAATTACCAACAGATATTCAGAAGAATTATAGTTTTGTTTAATACAATCTGGTTCCGATATGAAAATGTAAGGAAGAATGCAGAATATTTGCTATTCTCGTCACTTGTGTGAATAACATGCGAAGTGACTAACCTCCTTGTCTCTGAGCCTCGGCAATCACATGCAAAGCAAGGGTAGTTTTCCCAGAAGCCTCTGGACCATATATCTCCACAACACGCCCCTGATAGACTCAGCGTACATGTTTATCAAACAAAATTGCTGTCATGACAAAATAACTTTATCAAAAGCATCATATCGCATTTTATCAGTGTACTAAACATAGCTGTACAAATACTTATGATCAACGTGTCAAGGCACAAGAACGAAAGTAAAAAATGAAGCGGAAAGGCTTTCCATTATAAAGTCACCGCCTTCCATGAAAAACACAATGAAATAAAGCTAATTCTTATTCAATCAATCACAAGGCAAACTTCTACTGATGGCATAGGGTAGACAGATTCAATCCATCAACGGCAGTTATATACCTCCCCGCGAAAGGGTGTCTCATCTACTTACGGAACATAATTATCCGCAACGATTACGTGAAACGTTAAAAGCTCCAGGTGTTCAACTATCTGCTTGTCTTTTACCTTTGGTAGCCCTCCTATCCCCAGAGCCATATCCAGAGCAAATGACCCAGTAGACACAACTGGGGTATTCCTTGGTGATGCCGAACGACCAAACCACATAATGGATCCCTTCCCAAATGAGGCATGTATCTGATCCAATGCTAGCTTCAGAGCTAAATCTTTTTTCGACAAGTTCTCATCACCAGAATCACTAGCGACTGATTTTGACTTTCTCTTACCTTGGGCAAACGTTAACAACATGGAACTACTAAATTATTATGTTACACATCTAATTTTAAATATCATGAAAGTTAATCTCCTCATGTAAAAGAGCACAAAAAACTCCAACATAAGTACTAACAGATGATGAAAGATAAAACATGCCTCAGCCCCCAGTAAAACAATTGATTAGAGCTCCGTTGCAATAATCCTTTGATGCACTTCAAAAGGATAAAAAATAAAGCAAAAGCTAAACTAATTCAAATACATAACAGAACAATGGGACACGAATAACCATTAAATATTGGATGAAACTAGAATATCATCAAAATGAAAATAGAGCAACCGTAGTCAGTGGACATTAATTAAGAAAATTCAGATGAATACAAACATATTCAAATATCCATAAAAATCTATCAGTCCAGTCACAAAACGAGAAACATATCCATACGTTGAAACAAGTCTACTCAATCCACTGACAAGAGATAAAAAGAAAAAGGCTACAGAAGTATTAACTATTCATTCACAAAGAAAAGAACACAAGAACCATCTTAAAATCCACATGATAAACTGAAATAGCTTTATAAATATAATAGAGTCTCTCAATACCTTTGGAAGAAAACCAGCAGAACTGATTAGATGACTCCAACAGTGCTTTTTTGGATCCTGAAAATTTATATTTAAATTGTATTTTTTGCTGTAAAGAAACGGACGATATAGGAACAACATTTAGCACCACATGACCCATACACCCTTCTTGTTACCGTTTTCTTTTCTTCCAACCCAATTCTTAATAAGGAAAGCAAGAAAATTAATATCATCGACACAGATATATCTGCTTCATTGCAGAGCAAATTTGCGAACCACAATCCTAATTTCATGAGACAAACGAACACCAATCCGTTGCAAAATTTATAAATTCGCGCACACGGGCACAGAGGCATGCCGATATCACAATAAAGCTATTCTTCACTTAACCGAACCAAGTTACACATATATGCTTGAATATAGATAATTAAAGTAAACCTGCAACTGAGGCAATATGGATCGTCTCAGAGAAGAAACGTTTCTGAGAAGCCTCGCCATTTATACTCCACTACAGATTAGGTCAAAACGTTGAAAGAGAAGAAGGAAAAACGAAAGGCCTTTTGTATTCAAGAGTGCACGAGTTCTTTCAACGGCCAAGGTTCTTCGATCATTAAGAACTTTCTCCTGCAAATAGTTCAAGAGCAGTAAAAAAATCGTAAACTATTTGGGCATGTTTGTTCGTGGCCCGACTTCAGGGACACATGAGAGAGAGCGAGAGAGAGAGGGAGAGAGATTTTAGGGTTTATGAGGGTTTTTCCCTCCCTTTTCAATTTCTTGTTCGAAGAAGAAATGGTGGAGCGAGGAAAGAAAAGTTTTTTTATTGTAAATCATTATATATTTATTTTACATTCCTTAATATATACTAGTATTTCCTAGGCACTTAACGCTTGTCCTAAAAAATATAACTAATTTAATGTTATGTTATATTTCAGCTATTTATGTTGAGATTCTAAGTTGGCTTTCGTCCAACATCGAATTCAAGCTCTTTAAGCCATAATATATACTAGTATTTCTGGCACACCTACGTGTGTGCAATAAAATAAAGTCAATTTATATTAAATAAATTTTTTAATAAGTAATATACAAAAAATAGAATTTGGTGGTTATTATGAGGTTATGGAAGGTACGTGGTTTAATAAGTCATTTTTTATTTTTTAATATATGTAGT